>PVJH01013027.1:0-62073 GCA_004026705.1 Nesogale talazaci | reverse complement strand
CATGCTGTCCTTTTACCTACTATTCATCCCCATTAAGGGTTTTCTTTTTTTGCCATCAGTGATCTCCATTCACCTTTCCTCCCCTATCCTTTCACCTACTCTCTTGAAATCGTTACTCCCATTACTGTTTCTGAGGGGGTTTGTCTACCCTGAATTCTGTATACCAAAAGTTCTTGTCTGTACCACTGTATGTACACTGACCTAGTGGGATTTGTGAATTGGACCAAGATCATGATAATGGGGGGGAGGAAGGATTAAAGAACTAGAGGAGTGTTGTGTGCTTTGTTGATGCAAATTATCCTAGGATGGGTTTTGGGTTTTCCCTCTCCTTCACCTGGATGAGATTGTTTATTTTTGAAATTCTGGTGCCTGATCAATACCTCATGATCACACAAGCTGGTTTGCTTCTTCTATGTGGACTTTACTGATTCCCTGCTAGGTGGCTATTTTTTTAGCTTCAAACTTTTAAGATACTATATCTTTTAATAGCCAAGCATCATCTACTTTCTTCGCCATATTTGCTTAAACATCCCAGTTTTTCTTCACGATCCTGTTAAGGAAATGGAGATCACTCAGTGCCACCTTGTTAGAATAAAGTGTACTTGTGTTGAAGGAATGCTTAAGTAGAGGCCCAAAGTCTGTCCACTATCTTAATAAATTGTCATATGAATAAATACCAAAGGTTGTCCATGACCTCAATATATTGTCATATGAATAAATAAATAAATAAATAAATATATATATATATATATATATATATATATATATATATACATGGACACATGTCCTCTTATGTACCATTGATTTATGTTCATTCCCCCTGGAGAGAAGCCAACCCCCTTAGCCTTATGAGGATTAAATTGTGTTGCTCAGAAAGGTCTATTGAAGTCCTGGTACCTATGAATATGACCATATTTGGGAATAGGATCTATGGCTATGTAATCAAGATCATCCTGGATTTGGGTGGGTACTAAATACAATAGAACTGATGTCCTCATAAAAACATAAAAAAAGGCACAGAGATAACAATACATTCAGAGGGAAGCAATCACAGAGGCAGAGATTGGAATTAGGTTGCTACAAATAAAGGAACATCTGAAGTTACCAGAATATGAAGAGGGATAGAAAATCACCCTTTAAATGCTTTGGGAAGCAGGGGTTCATGTCCTACTATCCCTTTGATTCTAGATTTTCTAGTCCTTAGAATTATCAAAGAATAAATTCTATTATTTTAAGTTTCTCTGTTTGTGCTTCTTTGCAACATCAGCCTAAAGAAATGAATATATCTGTAAGTCAGACCTTTCTCAATGTGGCCACTCCCTACCACTCCAGCCATTCCTCTGCTCCTAGTGTTGGCTTCATAGCTACAGAGTGACCGCCAAAAAAAAACAAAAAACAAAAAACAAAAAAACACCAAAATCACTGCCTCTGAGTCGATTCTGACTTATAGCGACCTCTTCAGCAGGGTAGAACTGCCTCTTTGGGTTTCAGAGTCTGCCAATCTTTATAGGAGTAGAAAACCCCGTCTGTCTCTAGAGGGTCAGTGGATGGTTTTGAATCACTGATGTTGCAGTTCGTATCCCGACATGTAACCACCATGCCAGTTTCCCAAATATGGTCCTATATACCTTCCTGACTTTGGGGCTCAAGTTGGGTAGTTTTGACCTGAACTGTGTTTCCTTAATTCTTCAATTGGTCAAAATCCTACATCCTTTAAGTCAATTCAACTATGACTTCTACTGAAGAGCCTTTCCCAATCCTTTTGAACCAAATAGATCTCCTCCTGCTTTGGACAACAGAATTGCACTCTGAGTGCAATTTGCCATTTTGCCAATTTACCCTGGTCTGCCTTTAGAGATAAGTGATATATGGGGCTGCGTATGTCTTCAGTCCCAACTTCATTGAAGATATTAGTTAGCCAAAAATAAGGCTCCAGGAATTGATGAAACACCTGTGCAAATGTTCCAAGGAGCTGATGAAGCACTGGAGGCATTCACTCACCTGTGCCTAGAAAATTGGAAGGCAGCTATTATGCCAACCAGCTAGAAGAGATCAATATTTGTTCCCAAAAATATCTCAACAGAATGCAGAAATTATTGAATAATGTAATTAATATCACATGAAACTAAAATTTTCATTGAATATCATTTAATAATGTTGCAGCACATCGGCAAGTTGCTGCCAGAAATTTAGGCAGGATTCAGAAGAGGATGTGGAACATGAGATATCATTGCTGTTCCGATGAAGGTTGAATGAGAGCAGAGAGAGCTGTTTCCTAATGTTTTATTGGTTTTGCAAAGGCATTTGACTGTGTGGGTAATAATAAACTACAGATATTATTGAGAAGAATGGTGGCTGAGCCCCGGTGGCATAAGTGGTTGAATGCGGGACTGTGGCTTGGCGGTTCAAATCCAGTGGCGGATCTCAGGAGCAGCACTGGGTAGCACCCACGATCACTAGAGGCAGTGATGCCCCCCTCCAAAAAAATATTGAGAAGAATGGGAAATCCATAACCCTTCATATTGCTCATTCAGAACCTTCACGGAATAAAAGGCAGATGTTCAAACAGAACAAAGATTTAAAATCAGAAAAGGTGTGCATTGGTGTTGCTTTACGTACTCAATCTCTATGCTGAGAAAATAATCTGAGACATTGGGACATGTGAAAAAGAACTTGACATCAGGATTGAAGGAAGGCTTATAACAACCCGTGATATGCATATGACACAACTATGATATTTTCAATCACCTCCAGACATTGAATAGGGAAGACCGAAAAAGTAGTGATGCCTTTGAATTATGGTGCTGGTGAAGAATGTTGACAGGACTACGGACTACTAAAAGACCAAACAAGTCTGTCTTGGAAGAAGTATAGTCAGAATGCTCCTGATAAGACAGGATGGTGAGACTTTATTTCATGAATTTTGAAGATGTTATCAAGGTAGAGCTGTCCTTGGAAAAGGACATCATGCTTGGTAAACTGGAAGGGCAATGAAAAAAGAGGAAGACTATGAGAGTTTTTGTGCCAACATGGAACCCATAAAAGGATATGAGTGGAATTTAACCTATCAATCATGTTGCAGCTTGATGACTTCATTTGGAGGTGCCACCAAGACAAATGACTCACTGGAGGCAGGTCCCCTTCTCTCTCCCTTTATCTTGATGCTTGGAAGTCATGCTGAGACCTGTGCAAGACCTGGAAATGCATCTACCACCATTGGAGCCACAAGATTTTGCACCCACCACCTGGTGGCATTCCTGCATTCTACATCCTTGTATGTGGCACTGTGAGTCTGAAGAGGGACTTATGGACTAATATTGGACTTATAGATTTGAGTTGCACTGGATTGGGATGTTTTATTGATGCATAATTACTTCTCAATATAAAACTCTCTCTTACACATCTATGAATGCTTCTGAATTTGTTTTTCTAGTCAATATGCCTAATATATTTGTACTTTGGGAGTGGGGTACTAGAGAAACAAATCATATAGATGGAGAGTGGATGCTTCTTTGATCTCTGCTTTAGGGTATTTTTTTTTCTTTATGGTAGTTTTTCTTTGGCTAGACAGAAGTCAGATAAGACCACAATTGTTCTCTGGAAAGGATATGGGAAATGGAAATTTTGATTCTTTTCTTTGTTGCATTATCCTGAACAGAAATGGCAAAATCAAATGTGATAAATGTAAATTTTGAGTTCAGAGGGCAAAATGGCCTTTTGAGCAGACCATGCTGCTCAGTCAAAATGGTTGATTGAAGGTCTGGATCTGACTTGATGCTGCCAGGGTCTGAGGCTATATTGCACATGAATGGGTTAGTTTATATAAGGCTTGAATTTGACTCTTTTAAGAATTGAGTTTAGGATCTAGCTTTACACTGTTTTCTTCTGCCTATTGTTATTGATATTCTGTGTAATAGGAATGATTATTAGGAAGTATAAAAATCGAGAGTTTGTAAACTACTGCCTTCAGCCATTACATTGGACCTTTCGATGAGTGTTGGGCATTCCTGTAAAGAAGGTTCTGAAAAGATAAGCCCCACCTAGTGCCTTAAATGTTCAGTACATTTGCATTTGAAATGACTTGCTGAGAGAGCTGTTGACACACTGAAGAAAGAAAAAGGACCCCTTGGGCTTTTGGGGGTTTGAACTGGGGTGGGGGGGGGGTTGCTTATACCTGAACTTGGAGAACATTTGGAGCCATGAAGAAACTCTCTTCTCTAGGACTAAAAGTTAAAAAGAGCCTTTGGGAAGCCTGAAAAGCTCACTAGGTGACCACCTGGATCTACTTGTTGAGTGGGAGTGGGAGAAAGGCAGCGGTAGAGAGAAAGATTGACTCTGGCCACTGACACCCATGGACCTGGTTCACAGGGTCTAGAAGAGAGATAGGAGCAGGTTGGAGGGTCTGACATTTATAGAGATGTGTGGAATCTGAGGCTATGGCATGACTCGGGCCCATGGCCAAAAGGCAAGGCAGTCAGTGGGCACTGTGGTGAGGACAAGCAAGATGACCCCCATTGAGTTGATCAGAACCCACCAGATGAAGATAAGATTTTTTTAGCACGTGAATTGGTGCACATTCCTGCTGACTTTATAGATGACATGTCCTGATTTGACTTTGCTTATGGAAGCAGTCTCCCAAGATTCCTATTGGGAAGAAGATTTTTCACATTAAAGAACATGCTTGCCTCCTCAGAGTACTGGGTTGATGTAAGTGGAGAGTATAGAATTTGGAATGTCCCAAATAGGAAGGATAAAGGCATGAAATGGCTGTTTTCCAAACTTTTTTTTTTTAGGCATCACTGCCCTGGTGGTGGGAGTAGGAGGTGTTTTCCAAACTTTTATGGGTGGCAGAATGTTTATAGAATTATAGGATTATGAAGAAGGTATTCACATAACTGTGAATGGTTAAGTATAGAATATTTTTGTTTGATCACTTATAGAATATTATTTTTAAATGAGGCTGACACATTTTGAGTTGTATGCATTTTAGTTTTCACATTTTAGGTACAAATAAGATTTTACTCTGTCCTTGTTTTAAAAATTATACCTGGCTAATGGGTTGTGTACAAGTGCCAAGTAGGCAGGGGGTGGACTGTCATATTTTGAGCGCTTTGTTGTTGTTGCTGTTCAAACATGGCACCTATAAGAAGACACAGGTGGAGATTAACCTGTCAATCAAGTTGCAGTTTGATGACTTCATTTGGAGATGTCACTGGGATAAATGGCTCATTGGTGGTGTGTCCCTCTCTCTGCCTTCATCTTCATGCCAGTGAACCATGCTGAGACCAGTGAGAACCTTGGAGATGCATCCACTGGATCCAGAAGACTTTGCACCCAGGTGATGAACCTGTGTTCTGCATCACTGCATGTGGCTTCGTGAGTCTGCAGAGGGATTTATGGACTAGTATCAGATTTATGGATTTGAGTTGGAGTGGGATGGGATGTTTTATTGATGCACAATTACTTCTTGATATAAAATATATGTGTCTTTATATATGTATACATGTACATATAGCTGGATTTGTTTTTCTAGTCAACCTGGCCTGACACAAAGACCATCAAGAAAATGGGTTGACACAGTGGCGACAGCAAAGGGTTCAATTATGACAACAATCAGGGGATGGCATAGGACCAGGCAGTGTTTCATTCTGTTGTAGGGTCACTGTGAGTCACAACTAGCTGGGTTTGGGGGCTTACAAGATGTATTTCTTCTCCTCAAGCATTTAGCTGTGCTTGAAGGAATGAAGGAAATGGGTTGTATTCATACTCTTATTAGCAGCCACAGCAGCAACATCCTCAATAACAATCTATTTCTCTCCCCCCTTCCCCGGAAATACCTGCCCTTTCCACTTTTATTTTCATCCTCTCACTGTCTAGGGAAGGGCCTAGAGAATGGGTTTTCAGGATGCTGTCAAAGTGCAAAGTATAGCTAGTAAGTGGGTGCCCCACTTGAACTCCACCAGGGAAACTGCTGGAGTCTGAATAGAATTTTAAAGAAAATTTCTGACGGGTGTGCTTCTGCAGAATGTGTGAGTGTTAAATAATCTGGTTCCCACAAGGCAGTATTTGGGGTCTACAGGCCTTTATGGAGAACTAGGTATTCAACAAACTAGTAGCATATCATCATCACCCCAGGTAGCAATTCAACCCCTACAGGTTGGAAAGGCTTACCAAAGTTCCCCTACCACCATGGCAACATCAAAAATCAATTACTGCGGTGAATGACTGGACATACATGTAGGAAATAGTCTCAGTTTCTCAAAAGGCAGAATGCAAGGCGGTCTGAGGTCTGTCATCAGTGTCAAAACTGGTCATCAGTCTGATATCAAGGCCTGGGGCATTCTCTGCTCACTGGAGGCTTGACCCTGGAAAGCAGAGCCCCAAGGCAGATCTGTGTTTGAATGCAGTGAGCTAACCCTGGAGACTTTCTCTACCTCTTGAGGCTTAGGTATTTCCTGTCCATCTGTTCTCTTATGAAATGTATGTAAACGGTCTTTTTTCCAGCTATAAACAAGAATGGCACCCTAGAGCTCTGCCCCTTCCTCGCACTGAAGGTTTCTTGAGGAAGAGCGTAGTGTCAGATATGCTTAACAGATGATCAACTCACCTCCCATGAAGAGTGATAGGAAAAGGCTGTCTTAGAAGGAAGCATTTTTTTTTCAATCTCTGCTCCCAGGAAAAATGTCCTTTGAGTTCTAGCTTTTTTTGCATGAAGACTGGGAACCATATACTCTGACGTTTGAACTGTAGGGTCTGATTTAGAAATGATTATTAAAAGATACCTTATAAATGCATTTTCTTTCTCCCTTCCCTCCATTTCTCCTCTCCTCATCTCCCCACTCCTTCCCTCATCTCCTTCCCTCCTTTTTTTCTTGTAGAAGAACCCCTCCTTGGAGACTGCTGGCAGGGTTTGAGCTCCGAGACAAAGCAGAGATGCTAGATTGGCTTTAGAGCATTTCATTCTTTCGTTGAGAAAACGAAACTAAGGTTGAACATAATTTTATCCTCCTCTAAAACACATATTTGCTCACTTATGAAGTCACTGTAGAATAGCACGCAGCTACTGTATGCTAAGATGTTCTATTAAGGAAAATAAATTGGTGTCTTTTCACTTAGAGACACATTTCCCCCAGATACGAAGTTAGTCAAGATATCAGCGGCCCACATGTGGTATTATCAGACTTAATAACAGGACTGAATAGCCTGGTTGCCTTGTTTGCCACTCCTCTCCCCCCACATGGTGGAGTGTTGAATGGAGAGCTTCCTGGGAAGAAATGTTTTCTCCCACCATCAATCATCCCAGGGTGGCAGTAAAGACGCCAGCCTTAGACTGAGAAGAGAAGCCCTCCTCTGCTCCCTGCACCTGAAGATGTGCAGACAGCTGCAGATTTTTCTTGGAGGCATTGAGCTGGTGCCTGCTGTGTGGAAGCTGCTGGGAGGCGGGACAGTCTTATTCATGCTGGGCTTGGGCCCTTAAAATGTGTGCTTCTGCTTTTCCTCCTTTTGCTGTGTTTCAAGTAATGAACACAATGGGTGTGTTTCTTGTCATAGCATCTGCTGTAATGGGGCTTGAACACGAGTCTCAGGAAAGACATGGTTGGCCTCCAGAAAGGCTCTAATATAAGTCTGTTTAGGGGGGTTGTCAGGCCCCATGGGGGACATGAAATGCTTTCAGATAACCTGGAAACAGAATAAATGTTCCATTGACCACATGATTGGAGCTGTAAGTTGGATTAATCGTGAAACGATGTCTGACTTTGTGTGTGTGTGTGTGTGTGTGTGTGTGTGTAATCCACATACTGGTGAGGTCTAAAGACATGTGGGTCACACCATGAAGGTTTTTGTAATAAGAAAACTAGAACTCTCTGAGTGGTGCTTGAAACAACTATTGTTCAATGACAACCACTGGTTTAATTAGCACCCTAAGCTGAGATCAAGACCAAGAATGCTTAGCAACTGATTGATGGCTCAAACCTCCCCTGTTACAAGATCTGAAAAACAGCAGCACACCTGGAAACGGTCAATTTCAATTCTTATATATGCATTCCTTCAGCAAACGTCCATCACCAAGGACGGTGCTTACTGTCAGGAATAAGAGAGTTAGCCAAGACCCCACCCTCATGAGAAACTTGTATCTGAGTCAGTAGAGACAGGTCGGCAGACCCTGCTTCCACCTACTCAGAGACAGGTTGGTACCAGCTAAGGATTGACTGAGCAAAGTTCTCCAATCAGCCACCTTCGCAGGGTTTACGTCACCCCTGGAGTCAGCCTTGTTTTCTGTGAGGCGTCTGCTTTCCTGGGACCACAAGAGCGGGTGGAGGGTGGGGGGGGAGAGGGAGGGGAGGAGGGCATTGCACCATGTCTGGCTATGCGGTTTGCTGAGGGGTGCTCTAACGGTCCTTGGTTTGGGCTTCAGAAGAGATTGCATTTCTGAAATGATGGGGCCAGCAGGCAAGAGGAGGAAGCAGAGTGCCTAGAGAGATTTGGCCGGTCTGGCATTGCCCTCCAGTGGTCACATGCAGGAATGTGGGCAACAAAACTGGAGCTGGGTGTCTGTGGGTGAAGGAGGGCATCTCAGAAGGGGATCCCTAGATAGACATATGGAAGGACCTGGAAGCCATGGTTGAGATCTTAACCTGAGAATAAGGAGCTCTGGTGGGCCTGTGTGGTAAGAGTTGGACTGTCAATGATAAGATCCATCAATGAATAGGGACCTGGGCTGGTCTGTCTGGGCAGAGTCAGAAAGAAAATTCCGTATTAGTTTCTCCAGACAATTTGGATTTTTGTTAGGAGAAATAACAGGTTGACAAGATGATTAGGCTGCCAAGAAGGGGAGTGTGGGTATTTGTGTGTGTGTGTGTGTGTGTGTGTGTGTGTGTGTAAGAGAGAGACACACACAGGGAGATTATCTAGATTTGCAGAGTTCAGGAGCCACATCCTTTCAAAGAAGACTTTGATCATCCCACACTCAATCCTTAGACTCTTTATCCTGGGACTCATGGGCAACCCAGAGACAAGATGGAATGCAAAGTACTGTGTGTGTGTGTGTGTGTGTGTGTGTGTGTATGTGTGAACCTTTTAGGGTGAGTTTTCCTCCTCTTCCTGCCATTTGCCAAGGGATCCAGTTCCTCAAAGGTAGATCTGCTCTCAGCATTCCTCTTGGGGATTAGACACCCTCACTGTCCCCAGCTGTGCCTGGCTTCCCAGTGAGCAGGAGGGTAGGTGTGTGTTCCAGAGGTTTTTAAGTGGCTGCCATTTCAACAGGCCTTTCTTCCAAGGCACTGTTGGACCCTTTCTGTTGGACATGCATGTGTTATTCATTTGCCCACCCAGGGACTTTGCCGTTTGCAGGTGGCACCTGGATAGTTTCTCTGTGTGTCAAGGAGCCCTCCCCACCTCCAGATGGGTCACCGATGAAGTCAAGCACAGCAGGATGCTGTCTTGTTTTCTGGGTCATAGACCCAGGTGTCAAGGCCGCAGCGGCTTCCTTGGAAAATCTATCCTTGGCAAAATCTGCAACAAAGGCAGGACGCATTTCCATCCTTCTTGTTTACTACAACCGTCCTATAGTTCATCACGTATCTTCGGTGGCCATGGAAACAATGGGATCGCACCCCCAGCCTGGTTATCCCCTTATTTATTCCAGTTGGCCTATGACTTTGCTGATTGAACTTTCTACAGCTGGAATTCCTCCGTGTCCCAGCCCCTGCTGTTTTTCTGCCTTTCCCTGGTGGGAAGAGAGAGAAATGGATTAGAGAATTTTCCCATCCACGCTAAAAACCAAACCAAACCGTGACCCTTCCAGGTGCCGAGCGACTACAGCATAATGCATCAACTGTCAAGTTGTTCTCATAGTGGCTTAAAAGCATTACAAGATTACAGATGCTGTATAAGCTTCAAGCAGCCAGAGTTCTACCATTCCAGTTGTTTCTCTCTCAGCTAAGGGAGGAGGTCCTAAAGCAGGGTTCTGAGGAAGAGTGGACCACGGAGACCTTGACTGGCAGTGTTAGAGGACTCCATATGTTACATTAGTGCTGTGCTGTGTGTGTGAGTGCAGCTCTTTGTGCACTAGTGTGTGTGAGCACCTGCCTTGAACCTGTAGTCTTTCCTGCACTTGATCAAAAGCATTGGTCCTATAGCACAATGGAGTCATCATGCTGTGAGATCCAATAGTCCAGAACCCAGTTCGCTTCAGTTGTTCTAGTTGTACCTCTCTGAACCTTGGGTGCTTCATCTGTCCAATAGGGACAATTCTGGCAGCATTCCACCCCCCCCACCCCCCAAGACATTGAAGGAGATGAGAAATACAAAGCACTGGGCATGAGACCTGCCCTCCTGGGTGTGTGTGCATGGAAACACAGGCTATTTTCAATAAAAGCCCAACTTAACAACAGTAAAACGAGCCTGATCTTAGAAAACAAGAAAATGGGCAGGCATCAAACACAGGATCAAACAGATTCTCTCTCTCTACACCCTTTCCCAATTCTCCCTGGACTGGGAAGGACTCTGCCCCAGTATCTAGGGACCGTTGTACCCTTGACCCCTGTCTAGAATGGGAGAAGGCCCTACATTAACTAAGCTGTCGACTGAACCAGGTGGTGGTGGCGGTGGCGGCGGCGGTGGTGGGGGTCTGACTCCCTTTCTGCAGCGAACCTGGCTGCCCACTGCATGCCAGCCCGACCCTGTCTTCTGCCCTGGACACTCATGATTGATCCAATCGCAGGAACCGCCAACACGAGAGAGACTTGGAGGCTTGTCGTCAATCACCATTGAGAGCCTATTAGGAGAACAAGGTACCTAGCGGCCTCTCGAAAGGCCCAGACTCTAGAAATGGCCATTATAAGGGAAAATCCTCCTGCTTGGCTGACTGGGGCCAGGTGTATGGCTTGAAAGCAATCGGCACAGAGTGGAGGGTGGGGATGGCCGTGCATTTATTTTATGCTCAACGAAAACCACTCTTCTTCAGCGACACGGATGGCGCTCCCCTTGGGAAAAGTGAAGGTATAAAAACAGGTTGTAATTTCTTGGAGCATCTCATTCCTCTGTGGCTGGAGACAGAAAGAAGGAAAAGAGAGCGTGTGAGGGAGGGACAGGGGGCATGACGATGGATACCAGGGAGCTCTGTTACCCGAGGAAGTCCTTCGGTAATTACCCAGCCTGGGTTTCTCCTGGAGCTTCGACAGGGTGACAGATGTGTCCAGGCCCTCTACGCTCCGCCCCACAGAGCTAGCATCCAGAGTCCATCTCCTCCCCCCGTGACTATTCCTCATGTCTGGGAACACATCAAAGGAGGTTTGATATTCATAACCACTGTGAGTCATTTTCGCATGGAGCCACGGGGAGCTGCCTGTGCCACCGCATGCTGGATTCAGCTCTTTGTAAGAGCAGCTGAGCTGAACCAATCCCCCATGATGGGCGAGAGTCGATTCCTCCTGGGAGACCTGGATTTGCCCCCCAGATCCCCGTGCAGAATAAAATAGGTTGTTTTATTGAGAAATAGTTATTAAAACACACCCCCAGTCTTGGCTATACATCTTGACCGCCCACGGGGACAGCTCTGCGTGGTCCTTCCACAAGAGTGTGACTGCCTCCTGGCTCTGCTGGGCGTGTCAATAACACTGGAAACCACACTGTTTTCCTTGCTCTTAGGACAAAGGATGTCAACAGGACCCCAAACATGACCACATTTCTTCTCAACTGGAGAAGGAAACTCTGCTCACTGCCGTGAAGCGTGGCTCTTGTTGGAATAGGCATCCTGGGAGACACCCTTTGAGGGCTGGCATGGGTTTCGGAGTTGAAGCCGCAGGACGGGAGGGTTGGAAGGAGCTGTCGCCAGCATCCCGCTCCAGTCCCTCAAATTATAGATGAGAGAATGAGGCCCAGACGTGTCTCAAGTCAGACAGCTAAGTCAGGATTTCAGACACATTGACTCACTTGCTAAAAGGGGGAAGGGCCCCAGCAGCAGTTGAAACCCCACTCTTACTCTTTCCATGGAAGCTGATCCTGAGGCTCGGGGGACAGGGCAGGGTAGGCGGGTAGGAGAGCTGGGGCTGTCCCTTAGTCCCCGACCTCCGTTTCTCTGTATGGAAATGGTCTATCTTGTTTATCCCTGCCCCAGGACTGTTGAGGGTCTCCAGGGCTGACTCTGAGCAGTCTTGGGAGCTCGGGGCAGTGGGGCTGAGGAGAGAGCCATCTCTAAGTGGGCTCAGCAACCAGCACTGGTGGCAGCAGTGAGGTACCTGTTGCATGCTAGTCTCCAGGTGAGGCGGTCAAACCCACCAGCTGCCTGCAAGAGAAAGAGGAGGCTATCTGCTCGTGTCAGAATCGACACCCCCGCTAATGCTAAGTGAGTTGGCATCAGCTCCGGGCCAATGGGTTTAAGAAGGGCTGGCGGCAGAGTGGGTTACTCACGCAGTCACAGGGCAAACCTGCCCGCTGCTCCATCTTGGGGACTGCCTGATTCTGGGAATCCCTGGCTGCCTGGGAGAGGCGGGTCTCCCCTGTCCGGTAGGGTCACTGGAGGTGAGATGGGACGCCGTGGCAGTGGGTAACTCCATTGCAGTCGCTCAGCCATCGCTGCGGCCCCGGGAAGCCTCTGCATTCGGAAAATTCATGAAAGCAGGCCAGACCAGGGGTCTGAGAGAGCGAAAACGGTGTGATTGGGAAGGTGCGTGGGAGAGTGACAAAAGACCGTCACCCTTCTCTGTCCCTGGCTTTGCTAAGTCTCCCAGGAAAACCTGTGCCCCCACCTCCGCGTGAAACCATTTCCTCCAGCTGTCAGCATGGCTGCGCTCTCCACCTTTTGTTGAGGCAGCGCCTCCCATTCTCTCTACGCGTTTGAGGAGTCCTGGTGGCGTGATCGGTAGGGTCGGCAGTTTGAAACCACCAACAGCCTGGGGGGCGGAGACAGACCGGGCTTTCCACTCTGGGACAACAATTCTCGTACGGGAAACCCACGTATGTGTGTGTGCGCGCGCGCGCGCGTTTGTGTTCGAGTCTCCACGAGTCAGCCTCGGCAGGCTGTCTGGTTCGGTGGTAAGCATTTGAACGCATTTGCAGGCTCCCAAAGGTCCTCAGCTCGATGCGGAGAGGACCTCAAAAAAGGTTCAAAGCTCCCCGGCAGCCGCGTGGGCCGTGCGAGGAGGAGCGGTTCGAATCCAGCTGCCGGTGGGAAGGGTGCCTGGACGCGGTCCCTGGATCCAGTCTAGCAGCAGAAGCCCGAGAGTCCGGCTTGGCCCTGGCGTGTTCTGCGGGGCATCGGGCACCGGGGCGCGCGGGGAGCGCCGAGGCTGTCACCCGCCCGTGATGAACTTGTCAACCGTGGCATCCCGAGACGCAAAGGACAACCTGGCGCGAGGGGACCCGCCAAGGACTGGGGAGGTGGCTCCTGTTTAATAACCAGAGAAAGATTGCGGTGCGGCATCTCGCCATATGCTGCGGCATCTGGGGTCTGGTGGGCAAGGGACGCATTTTCTCCCCGCATCTCATTAAAGATGGAAAGCAAAATGGAGGGGTTCTGGGTCCCCCCGCGACTCCCCGGAGCTGGCTGCCCCGCGCTTTCCTTGCTGTCTGCTGCCATCTAGCGACCACCGCCTTGGCTCCCTCTGTGTCTGGGGCGCCCCGAAGTCTTGACACCCTACCCCGCTCCTGGCTGCAAACTCAAGACCCTGATGCCATCCACACAATCAAAGATCTCCTTAGATCCCTGATTAGAAACAACACCCGCCCTGACATCTGCCAGAAGGACCCCCGGCGTGGCCTCTTGGAACCCCAGAGGTGCCTCTCTTCTTCGCAGGGATATCGCGCCTCCTTTTCCATTCTCCTGACTTCTCCATGTGCAAATGACTCCAGACATGGTGGAGGTGAGTCAAAGGACCTGCTAGGGGGAGGCAGACAGAGCCCCACATTCTGTGCTACCATCTCCCCAATATCAGAGTCTCCAGGGCTTGGCTGGGACCAAGGCCCAGAACAGAAAGGCTTCCTGCCGCACCCCCCTCCCCGTGTTCTTCAGCCTCACACTCACCCAGTTTCCCTCCAAAGATTCCGTGTGTGAATGTCCACGCTGGGCCCCCACCGCCTCTACTCAGGTTCGCGGTCTTCTGGGGTTGACCTTGTTTGACCTTGTCGGGGACGGCCTCACTGCGTTTGCAGGCCTGCCTGATGGCGTGGGAGCGTGGAGCCGTGTGCTGGGGTGTATGGGGGTGCGTGTGCCTGGAGCCCTCCCGGGCTCGAAGACCCACGGCAGCATGAAGGAAGGATCTTGTCTTTGCCATCAGGCGTGTGGCAGACAGGGTGAGTGCCAGTGACGGAGCTTTAAGCATGGGCTGCAGGTGCCAGGGGAGCACCGTGGGCTCCCACCCAGAAGAAGGCGGCAGTCGCTGTGGTCCGGGGACTGACACACAAAGACGGATGGTGCCTTTCATCAGCAAACCAAGCAGTTGGTGTCCTCTTTAAGTCTTGGCATGCGCTCATTAATTTCATTAATGGATTCATTCTTTCGTATGGGCTCAGCTCTAGAATAGGCCATGAAGGAGACACAAAAATCAGCATCTGACACACTCTCCACACTTAACGATTACATTATCTGGACAAGGAAGAGGCAGGAATCGGGCAGGAATTCCCAGCAGGGGAATCAGTATTGATCCATTTCCCAATGAGAAAAGTACCCGGTAGGGGAGTTAGGATCCAGAGAAGGGATGGATCAGTAGAGGTACATTACAGCAACCTGGGGAGGAGATTATGGAATTAGATGGCTCACAATTCCCAAGTGATGGCTCATAATGGTGCAGTCCTTTCTGATGGGTGGATCCAGGACTCCTGGGTGCTCATGCTGTCAGCCACTCAGCCTGAGGGAGAGGACAAAGGAGACTCTTCTCACAGTTCTACTCATTACTCAATAATAGATTTCATTCCGTCCTCAACGTTATTACACATTCATCCAAGAAACATATACTTTGCTAGTGCTGAAGTCGCAGAGATAAATGTATGATTTTCTAAAAAGAAATTTCTACATGAGGAGTTTTATGTTTCGTAGAATGGAGACAAATCAAAATGCCTGTGATTTTTAGTTTCCATCTTAGTTTTTTTTTTATTCATTAAGTGCCAGTTAACTCTTTATTACCTTCAGATCTCTGCTCTGCATGGTCCTCTCAGCACCTTCTTGCTCCCTCCAGACCTTTCCAGACAGATGCCCCAATCACAATGGAATCCAGATTTCCTAAAGCCGCCAAGGTTGGAGGAAACTGCAAATCGATTGCTCTGTGATCATTAAAAAAACTTCAACTGTCCCCGAGGTCTCATGTGAAGGAAGAGACCAGAAGAAAAGTGTCTCATCATAAGTAGGTCTGCCTTGAGTGTGGTGCTCTTTTAAAGAGTCATCTATGTGAGATCAATTGACAACAGACGCTAAAGAAAGGCTAGCTGAGAAGCCTGAGGGGCAGTGAGTGTCTGTCAATGGTGGTGATTGAACAACTGGAGGTGGTTAACGCAACTTGAAGCATATCATCGATGGCATTGTTCTATGGGTAAAAATCTGTCAAAATGGTAAAGGACAGTGTGGACTTTCACCAAAAAGAAATAAGAAAGGGAGGATGAGTTCGGCAGACAGGGATGTGGTTTCAAGTGTCGTCCTACTGTTCTTACAATTTCTTCTTGTCCTCGGGTCTCTGGGGATCCCTGGGCAGACAACGCTGGGGCCAAACTTCTGGGAAGCAGGGATTGTTAGAGAGGATACTTTCTTGGTCATGTGAAAATAGAATGTTGAAAACCACACGGACAGAGGGAAGAGCGCTTTGATTTGGTCGTGGTTAAAAGTTAAATAGATGTCCGACCACAATGGTTTTTGATATGCCTTGTAAGGAAAAAATCCTATTATGTCAAATTTTCCAAGGTCTGTGCTGATAAGATAAAGGTATTTACATTCCACGACTACAGAACTCCGTAGAAAGGGGTTGTTAAGAGAGCAGAGAGGTGGGAGAGAGGGTTTATGTCATTTAAATTTACACAGGTTCAGCCTCTCCTTACAGTTCCTGACAAGAAGCTAGAAGGCTCCCATATCAGCCCTCCAAGAATATAACCTTTACCTCTAAGACATTTGATAACAAAGAGCTCCAAAAAAGCATTGCTCATTTCATCGTAAGACTATTTGTGCAGGATATCAAATCAAATTTGTTTATTTGAAGTGTAAATAAACTGTCAAAAACTTGAATTGCTTTAGTCCATTTCTCTCTCTCTCTCACCAGAAAGCAAAACAAAACCTTAGGAACCCCTACTTTCCCTGAACTCCACATTTCTGTTGTGGTTGTGGGCCAGTGGACTGATTCCCACATATAGACAGCAAATAGGACAGGAAGGGACTGCCCTATGGGACTTCTAGCCTATAAACTTTACAGAAAGGGGTTGCTAGATCTTTTCTGTTGTGGAGTTCTTGGTTGTTGGTGGGTTTGAACCACTCACCTTACAGTTAGCAGCCATGCACTTACCCATTGCATGGCCAGAACTCCTTCCTGGAGTCTAGATGTTAGTTTTTGCCTTAGTCCATCACACAAAATAAAGGGCTGCAATAGACACGCATACTCTGGAGCCTCATTTCTTTGTCAGACCTTCTGTTTGGGGGGTGGGGGGAGGGTGCATTTTATGGGGACAGAGCCTGCCAGGGAGCAGTTTGTACCAGGTAATTTGTGCATGTTCACAGGTGCTGGGACATAGAGTCCAGTTACTGTTTGTTTGGTTTTCATGGTGTCCTGGTAATGTAATGAGTGACCTTGGCATTCTCTGAACTGTGGGACATGCAAGCAATCCTCCAAACTCTCTCAGCTGCTGATCTTAGAACTAAAGTGAAGCTGACTATCAAGGTCTTCTGAGCTGGCTTCCCTCTCTTTTCATTTCTGAAAATGCTGCATGAAAGGAGAGACGTTCTGCTTAGCTTTATGGGAGTGTTGTATTGCAGGTCAATGGGGACTGTCTCTTGCCTCCCACCCACTCTTTTCAACCCCCCACCCCAATTACATTTCTCCAGGAATAAATGAGTTTATCACCAAATTCACAAGCCAGGAAGTGGGGAAAAGGAACAGAATTTTCGTTGAACATCAGCGGAATGCCTTCAAAATGACCACAGCATTCACCAGTAACTTTCCTAACCAGCCAAGGTAACTTATATATCCCCATTTTATAAATGAGGTCCAGAGAGACCCAATAACTTTAGTGCTAATAAATGCTACACCTTTATTTTAATGGGCCTCTGGGTATATTCAAATGACCACCTTTAGATCAGCAGTCAAAGACGTCAACTGTTTCTACCACCCAGGGGCTCCAACTCTGTTAAGGGAATGAAGAATTCTGGAGAAGCAGAAGATTTCTCAGCAGGGTTGAATGGCCCTAGAGGTCTGTGCCTATGACCCCAGGCTTCCTTGTGAAGTGTAGGGAACTCAATCCCTATGGCCATTAGCTTCAAGTTTCACCAAAAACTGGGACCTAGGGGGTGGGACTTCTCCTTGTTTACGGAAGTATACCAGAAGCAGTACAGTCATGGTTGATATCCTCCACAGTCATCTGTCAATCCTTAGGGCCAGAACCAGCATCATAGCAGTTCCTGAATCGAATCTCCCTTCCATGCCTGACCAAAGTGAAACAAGCTCACTACCTTTGAGTCCATTATGATTCATGCAACTCAATAAGACAGATGAGAATGATTCTCCAGTGCATTCTGGGTTGTAAATCTTTACAGACCACCCCCTACTTGTCTGTTTGCTGTACTGTGGTGGCTTGTGTGGTGTTGTGATGCTGGAAGCTATGCCACTGGAATTTCAAATATCAGCAGGGTTGCCCACAGTAAACAGATTTCAGCAGAATTTTTGGACTAAGAACAGATTTCAAAAAAGATACACCATCCACTTCAAAGGAATTCACCACCGAAAACTCCATGACTTGCACTATGAATCTAGGAAAATTGCAAGTTGTTAAAAATGAAATAGAATGCATAAATATTGATATTCTAGGTGGAAGTGAACTGGAATGGACTGGCAGTGACCCTTTTGAATCAGAATATCAGATAGTTTACAATGGTGTCAAGAGGAATGACATTTCATTCATCATCAAAAGAGACATTTCCTTTTTTTTTTTTTGGTTGGAGGGCGGGGGTGCATCACTGCCTCTGTTGGTCGTGGTCGCTACCCAGCGCTGTTCCTGAGAGCCACCCCTGGATTTGAACCATCAAGCCCGCAGGCTACAGTCCTGCACTCAACCACTTACGCCACAGGGGCTCAGGCAGAAAAGACATTTCAAGAGCGGTCTTGAAGTCCGGTGTTGTCTGTGATAGAGTAATGTTTAACCACACACAAGGAAATTCAGTCAATACATTGTTCAAATTTATGCATCAGCCACCAAAGCTAGAGATGAAATAGAAGAGTTCTATCAACATCTACAATCTAAACTTGATCAAGCATGCACTCCCGATGCATTTGATGATTATTGGAGACTGGAATGCAGAAGTCGAAAATAAAGAGGAAGAAACAGTAGTTGAGGAAAATGAAAACAAGCCTGTAAATGTTAAAACAAGACCTTGCGTATATTCTACCTGAATTTGGAGAATATCTCCAGAACAGGTCTAATGCACTAAAATCTAATGATGGAAGACCGATGGCATGAAAACATCAGACACAAAGAAAGCAAAAGATCATTAAAAAGATAGGAATGAAAGAAAAAGATCGAAGTGGATGTCAGAAGAGACTTTGAAATATGCTCTTAATTGTAGAGTAACTAGGGCCAATAGAGGAGATGATGACGTCAGAGAGCTGGACAACAGTTTTCAAAGGGCAGCTCAAGAAGACAAATCAAAGTTGAATGAAATGTGCAAAGACCCAGAGTTGGAAAACCCTAAAGGAAGAACACACTCAATATAGTTTAATTTGAATGAACTCAAGAAGAAAATAAATAAATACATTCAAGCCTTGAGTTGCAATCTGGAAAGATTTCAGGGGCGAAATACTGAATGACGCAAGAAGCATCATAAGGAGGCGGAAAGAATTCACAGAGCTGCTGTACTAAAAAGAACTCAGTGACATCCAAACATTTCAAGAGGTAGTGTATGATCAAAAATAAATGGTGCTCCCCCAAAAGAAGGCACTTCAGAGGACAGCACTGAAGCTACAGCTCAGGAAGAGGGGCACGTCTGATCAGAGCACACAGGAGCAGAAGAAGAAGGAAGGAGAGAGAGTGGAAGACATCCTAGCCCACCAGGCCAGGAGGACAACATTCTGGCTCAGAGCAGCCAGTGCACAGAGAGAACCACACACAATGTCCAACGGCTTCACAACCCTACAGGAAACAACACTGGAGACACAGCGAGGGAATTGTGCCTGGTCTGACCCCATCACACCAAGGAAAATATGAAGGGTGTGCAACAGAGCAGCAAGGAGAGCAAAGCGATTAAGTCCCCAAGGAATGCCCAAAACAGACTTTGGGCCAGAGTGTGGCATCCATCTGGCTAGACTGCAAAACACTGCCAATGGTCAGCAGGTAAGCTCTTTTCCTTTTGTGTCCTTAGTTTTATTTTTTGATTGCTGTTGTTATTTTGCTTTGTTTTGTCTTCCTTTGCTTTTTGTTTGGCTTTGTCTTATTTTTGCACTTATTATTGTCTCTGCATATCTATCCAAATAAGATAGGCAGGATGAACAATTCAGAGGAGTAAACAATGGGATTAATGGTTTTGGGAGGAGATGGGAGAGGGTGAAGTGGGAGAAAGGAGGGGGGTGGGTCAACCAATCCAGGGGCAAGAGATAAACATTGATTTAAAATCAAGGAGAGAAGTGTGTAAGATGGCTGGTGGGGTTTAACCAAGGGCAATAGCTGAGCAGAACTACTGAAAACTGAATGAAGGCTGAACATGAGAGTGGGACAAGAGGAAAGGAAAAGGAAATAGAGGAAAGAACTAGGAGACAAAGGACATTTATAGAGGTCTAAATGTAGGCACGTACATATGTAAATGTATTTATATATGAGGATAGGGAAACATAGCTAGGTACATATATTTACATATTAAGTACTAAGGTAGCAGATTGGCAGTGGACTTTGACTCACATACTCCCTCAATGCATGAACACTTTGTTCTAATAACCTGGCCTTCTGTGAACATCGCATTGACTGCATTGGGTAGGTCCATGTGGCTTCTCCTCAGGGATGTCTTGCATGAAGTGAGCCTTGTCAGCTGAAGCAGGGAACTGACTAAGGCAGTTGCACCATGTCCCGACCATCACAAAGCAAGAGACCTCAGAACTAGGAAGGCGAGGCTCACAGAGACATTTATCTCTCTACCCTTCAATTAATCCCACATGTGTTTATTAGCCAGATTGGCACAATAAACCTTAACAATCTCAGGAAGGTGGGGAGAAAAAGGGAGAACCAATCACAATGATTTACATATAACCCCATCCTAGGGGAATGGACAATAGAAAAGTGGGTAAGGGAGACAGCGGTTAGTATAAGACATGGGAAAAATGACAAATTATCAAGGGTTCATGAGGGAGGTTGTGGAAGGGGGGAAATGAGAGGATCGTATCTGTTTGGGCTGGATTTGGACCAGGCAGTCTCCTGGCCAAGGCAGCCCCTTGAATCCCTTCACACTAGCTTCACAAGAAGGAGATGAAGAACCTGCTGAACTTGGTAACCCCTGCTTCTCTCATTTCAGTTTATCTCCTCGAAGGACACAGCCCCTTCACAGAGCTTATCTCTCAGGGCTGGGTCTGTATAGCCTTTCCCCCCAGAGTTCCAGGAGGCGGATCTGTGAAAGACAAGATGTACTTATAGACCATATCCTGACTCAGACCCTGCGACTGCGACATCAAGGAACCTCATTCCCTTTATCAATACATATGTCCTTGATTCAAGTTCTATCTACGTCCTACTGGCTCACTGCCAGGTGTGCTTCCATTACCTACTTGCTGGGTTGCGGAACCTCCTGGGATTAATGTTCCTATCCTTTTCTCTGCTGTCCCTTCCCTTCCCAAGAAGGGAAGCTCTGCAGCTCTGTCTCAATCTCTCAATATCAAGGACTCAACAAGAAAGAAAATGGTCTTGAAAATGATGATGGCAACATATGTAAAAATGTGCTTGATACAGTGGACATATGTATGGGTTGTCTTAAGAGGTGTAAGAGCCCCCAGTAAAAGGATTAAAAAGAGAAGAAGAACAAATAGTGCTGAAAGAAGTCGAAGCTGCCCTGAAAGCATTAGCCAAAAACAAGGCACCAGGAATTGATAAAGTACCAATGGAAATGTTTCAAGAAGCTGATGAAGCACTGGAAGCACTTCCTGGTTTAAGTTAAGAGATTTTGAGAGACAGCTAGTTGGCCAAGTGACTTGAAGAGATACATACTTATGCCCATTCCAATGAAAGGTGACCCAGCAGAACGCTCACGTTATAGAACAACATCATTGACTTCACATGCAATTGCATTTTTGTGGAAGATTATCCAACAATGGTTACAGCAATACATAGACAGGGAGATGCTAGAGGTTCAGGCTGGGGTCAAAAGAGGATATGATGTCAAAGGACATCATTGCTGCCACCAGCTGGATCTTGATTAAAGTAGACAATACTCGAAAAATGGTGTGTTAGTCTGAGTGGACTAGAGAAACAAATTTATAGACACTCACATGTGTATAAGAAATACCATTAGCATTACATATATTAAGAAAATATCCCAGCCCAGTTCAGATTAAGTCCATGAGTCAAGTATTAGCTCATATGTCTGATGCCAATCTATAAATTCCAAATCTCCAAATGCAGGATGATCACAGGCTACTGAGTGGAGAGTCTTGTGGATCCAGTGTCAGTGGAAGCACCTCAACACTGGCAGGGGTCTCCATGTGGCTTCTCCAACTCCAGGGATCTGGTCCCATCATTGTAACTTTGTGCGTCTTGTCAGTAGGAAGACCAAGCAGAGAGAATCTCTGCCCTGCCTCCAGTGAGCTATTTATCTTCTTTGTACCCGCAAATGAAGTCATCCAGCTGCAACTTGAATGACAGGCTAGACTCCACCACTTTGCAAGTTGACAGGAGATTATGTAACTGCCACAAATGGTTATTTGTATTTCATTGACTATGTAATCCATCCAACTTTGTGGATCATAACAAACTATGAACAGCCTTGAAAAGATTGGGAATTCTAGAACACTTCATTCTGTTCATGTTGAACCTGTGGATGGATCAAGCAGAAGTTGTACAAAAAGAATAAGAGTTTTAGAACCAGGAAAGATGAATGGCAGAGTTGTATCTTTCACCCTACCTATTCAATCTGTAGGGCGAGTAAATAATCAGAGAAACTGGATTATATGAAGACAAATGTGGCATTGGGATTGGAGGGAGGCTTATTAACAAGCTGATACAACTTTGTTTGTTGAAAATGAGGACTTGAATCACTTGCTGATGAAGATCAAGGATTGCAGCCTTCAAGATAGATTACAACGTATTGTGAAGAACACCAAAATCCTCACAACTGGATTTTGATAGAAGTCCAACACACTATCCATTGTGTCACACTAACGTCATGATGAATGGAGAAAGGATTGAAGTCGCCAAGGTTTCCATCTTTCTTCGATCCACAATCAATGTTCATAGAAGCAGCAGTCAAGAGATCAAACAAATCATTACCTTAGGCATCTCTGCTGTACAAGACATCCTCAATGTGCTGAAAAACAGGATGTTATTTTTGGGGGAGGGAGCATCGCTGCCTCTGGTGATCTTGGGAGCTACCCAGCGCCGCTCCTGAGAGCAGCTGGATTTGAATTACCAAGCCCGCAGTCCCGCACTCAACCACTTACGCCCCCGGGGCTCAGCCAAGGATGTTATTTTGAGGACTTAGATTCACTAACTCAAACCATGATATTTTCAATTACTTCACATGCATGTGGAAGTTAGACTTGGAATAAAGAAAAGTGAAGAAGAATTGATGCGTTTGAACCAGAATGCTGGCAAAGAATATTGAAAGTGCTCTGAACTGCCAAGGGATAAACAGAGTTTTCTTTGAAGAAGTATAGTCAGTCAGTCCAGCTGCTTAGAGACGAGAATGGTGAGACTTTGTCTAACAAACTTTGGACACGTTACCAGGGAAGACCAGTCTCAAGGATAACATCATCCTTGGTAAAGTGAATGGGCAGCAAAAAAAAAAAAAAGGTCAAAATGGATCAACACTGGAGCTGCAACTATGGTTCAAACATAAGAACAGCCATGAGGATGGTGGCAGACAGTGTGGCATTTTGTTCTGATGTACAAAGGGTTGGCAACAGTTGAAGCCAACTCCATGACACCGAACAACAACGGCCACAACAACAACCACAACCACAAATTTGTGTGGAAGCAGATTATCACAATTTACTGCCACACATTTCTCCGATGGAGCAGCGGGTTCCGTTAGTAGCTGAATGCTTGGCACACGATATTACGAGGGCTCCTGCGTCTCTGTTTCAGAGACAGCTAAATCTCTCAGCAGAAGAAGAGAAAGGAGAACTTGATACTCAGACCCGCTGCTGTGCTTTACCCTGAGAACCAGGTGAGGACAATCAGCGACTGGAAGGAAGCCTATTCTGGCTTCTTCTCCACTTTACCTTTGTACCGTGCATAGCATGATCTCAGCCTGCCCTGCGTCAGAGTCTCATGGGTCCTTCTTGAGTTGGTACGTGTTGTGGTAATCCACAAAGTGAACAGGAGTTCTGAGAAGCTGGTCATTTCCACTACGAGAAGCAGGGACGTGATATTTGGAGGAGATTCCTATCTCCCGCAGCTTCTGAAATACTTGAGGGGCTCAGCAGACTTCCTGACTCCCAATTGGAACCAGAATGAAGCCAGAAGTGACATTAAGATTTGTGAGGCAAACAAAATGAGAAAATTAAACTCCTTGCCTTTGAGTTGATTCTGATTCTTTGTTGAACTCTGTAGGACAAAATAGAACTTCTTAGAGCTTCTGAGACTGTAAACATTTATGACAGCCGACAGCTTAATCTTTCTCTATCTTGGAGCCATTAGTGGTTTTGAACTGCTGACCTTGCCGATTTAACCCACTATACCACCTTGGTTCCTATGTGGGGCCAAACTGAAGCCCTGTAGGACAAAACTCAACGATTGACAAAGACTTCATCATGATAAAACTAGGTCAAGGGTGAAACAGCCAAGTGCAGCAAAGGAAATGATTTCTGGTTAGATGACAGATTTAAGTCCTGCTGTAATGACTACTGTGGTAGTCCGGGTAGACTAGAGAAACAAATTCATAGACGTGCATATGGATATAAGGGAAAGGTTTCTATACAAGAGGAATGAAACATTGAGAAAGCATCCCAACTCAGTCCAGTTCAAAGTCATAAGTCTGATACTAGTCCATATGCCCTATATCAGTCTATAATGTCTCCTTCCAACTCACAAAGTCACAGGTCAGTAGGTGCAGAATCCTGGCGCTGGCTCATGGCTCCTCGCTTCCAGGGCTCAGGGTCCATCAACAGCATCCAGTGGTGCTAGAAGCAACTCAGTGCTGGCAGGGATCTCCATATAGCTTCTCCAGTTTCCAAGGTCTGGTTCCAAGGTCTGGTTCCAGAGTAAGGCCACGTGGCTTCTCCTCTGGCTCCTCCAGCTCCTCAGACGCTGCCAGCTTATCTTGTCCGTAGTTCGTCGTCTCTGAGTCTGACTCCCAACAACTGGGGAAGATAGTTTCTCATCTCCACGAGGGAAATACTGTGAGATTTCCCAGACGTCTCAGAAGAAAGCCACGCCCACATGGAGGCCTCATTGGCTACCCAATGACGAACTCCAGATGAACAGGCCAGACTCCACCTCTAGACTTGCAATCATGAAATTGACATCAAACACATGACTGCCACAACGGCCATTATAGGAGCCCTGGTTGTGTTGTGGTTCCACATCGGGCTATGGTCCTCAGGATCAGCAGTTAGAAACACCAGCAGCTCCACGGGAGAAAGACTGTGGACTTTCTATTCCCATAAACACATATAGGCCAAGAAACTGGCAGGGGGTCCCTCTGTGTCAGCACTGACTTGATGGCAGTGAGTTTTCAATTTTTTTTTTTTTTTTAGTTTTTTAGGCATCACTGTCCTCTGGTGGTGGGAGTAGGAGGTCCAGCCTTTGCTCCTGTGAGCTGGAATCGAACCTCCATCCCAGTGGGCTGCAGTCCCGCGCACAACCACTACGCCACCGGGGCTCAGCCCCACTTTGTCTTTATAGAGCTAGCCAAATGATGCTTCTTCAGAATTATCATAGTAGGAAGTCAGCAAGACACTCAAAGGGATTTGAAAGGAGAGTGAGCTTCAGAGGCAAAAAGGATATCTTACTGAAGACGATCCTCGATGGGGAGGGGTCCTATTATTTGTTTTTTTCACGAGGCGACATTGAGTCAGTTGCAACACAAAAAACACTGCTGAGTCTTGTGCTATAAGGGTGGGATTTCCCCTAGGGAAAAACTCTTTGGAAGTGTTAGGGAAGCGGTTTAGTTGACTTTAAAATAAGCTTGAAAGCCTTTGACTGGGTCACTATCTACGGATACATAGCTAGATTGCTTCATCAAGCACTTTAGTGCATTGTGGTCTCAATTTTCTTCTTAATAAAATAAGAGTTAAGTCATATGATCACTTGGAAATCAGCCCCAGATGTCTAGAAGGCAGAGGCCACTGTGGAGGGAACCCCTCCTAGGTTTTCAGAATTTTCCCTCAGGCAGCACACTCCCCTTTCCAATTTGCTTTCTTTGGGGAGTTGGCCGCCAGGCATTTCATCCTGCTGAATGTTCTCTGTGTAAAAATGGCAGAGGAATTGGAGAGTGCTTCCTCCCAGACCTTGCAGGCCTCCAGGGTCACTTTGCCTGGTTGCCAAACAGAACTGTCATTTGGACCGCACTCCCAGATTCCTCCCTGTGGTGGTGTAGTAGTTTGCTGTGGTTCTTACAGAATACGGAATCCCTGAGGGATGGAGAAGTCTCTTTCGTAAGAAATCTCCTTTCATATGCATGGCATCACAAACACGATATGGATTTATTTGGCCCCAGGAAGTGTGGGATAGTGGCTATGCTTCAGGTGCTAAAGTCAAAACTCCCAGTTGCTCTGCGGGAGAAAGAAGTGGCTTTTTATTCCTGCAAAGCCTCACCGTCTCCAAAGCCACAGGGGCAGTTCTTTCCTGTCCTCTAGGGTCGCCACGAGGTGGAATTGATGCGTCTTGTTTTGATCTGTTTGAGCACGGCATCGTTCTGCTGCACACATTCTGGTTTATCCGATGAAGAGAAATCTTACCCACTTGAAGCTTCCAGATTGAATCAAGAGGTGGCCAAACATGTGGACTAGGGCAAAATTAAGAAAAGACTCTTTTTGTAACCCAGACATGGGCATGTGAACCAGCACCTACAGAAAGGTGAGCAAAGTGCTAAGCCCAGAGCAACAGACAAAACCCAAACCTGTCGCCGACGTGTTGCCCTCTCCCGAGTGCTTCTGGGTAGGTGTAAACTGTTTTGTTTAGTATTTGCACTGCTGAGGAACTCCCGAGAATGGCTTGTTTGCCCCACGTTTAGGGCCAACAATGGCCCAGCATTTGGCCTGCACAGTCGATGTGCTTCCTCTCCCTGACCTGTGTGAACGGAGGAGAGAGAGCGATTCCCCAGCAGAGAATGACTGAATGATAATTTGGCAGTTAGTTTTCCTTTCTGCACCTCAGTTTTACAGAGAAGGGAGCGGAGGCTTGCTCACACTACTTCCTCCGTGGCACGGCGAGGGTTGCGCCGTTTCTAAGTGGAGACGAGAGAGTCAAATGAGATCATTCTGTACAGCCGTACACCGAAGGCACTAAACTGCCAAGTGTCTCAGATCTGTGATGAATTCATCTTAATGTTCTGCTCCTGACATGAGCACACAGAGCGTGTGAAGGACATCGCCTTCCTTTTTAGCACTCATCACAAAGATTGAACGATATCTTCCGAACTCATTTCCATTCAGAGTGTGTTGATGATTTGTTAGACATGAAATTACCAAAAAAGATGTTAAACTCTCATGTTTTTGTAGCAAATTTTAACACGACCAATTTCCACAAATTGAATATGCCTATATAAAGTAAGTCACCCTTTTATTGCTATCCTGGTTTTCACCCAACCTTCTTCAGCTGCCATGAAAACAATAGCAGGGTATTAATAGTGGATGGAGGTTCTGTGTCGTACTCCAAGGCAAGCGAAGCCTACTTGTGCTTATTTACTAATACGCAATGAACAATTTAACATCTTTCACCACATTAAAGAATCTGCTTCTTGGATATGGTTGGTACCTGCCTCTCCTTCAACCTGAGTATCTCCCTACATTATCCAAGCTTCTTTTCAAATTTCTAGTCTCACACAGGGAAGGAATATCCAGTCAGCAGAGTAAACTTAAGTTTACTTGTGTTTACTGACTCATCTGTCATGTGCAGATTCACATTTTTTTCTATGCCCAAACCTTGCAAAAACGGATGAACAAAATCATGTGACACTCTTTGCTCCATGTTAGGGAGCTAAGCACAAGTCAGCATGTTTACCTCGGTGATTGAGTCATTTGGCCCTGGTCCTCCTCTTCCAGGTCACAGAGTTACATGGTCAGGGGAGCCTTCAAGGGCTGCACTCCCAGGGGTGGCTCATGGAGATGTCAGTGCAGGTTGGTTTCTTTTGTGCTCATCACAGCCCATCACCGACGTGACACACCTGTGGGTAAGACCAGTCCTGACTTTGGATGTGAAAATCTGGAAAACTTTAAAGGCATCTCGTGGTCTGTTTTGAGGCTGAGAAAACTTTTGAGTGAAACAGCAATGTTGTCCTGCTGGCTTTTTGTTCCAGCTTGAGAGGAGCCCTTTCCTCTGGGTTCTGGTCTGTTGTGCACAGCTGTTGCTGCAGCCCCAGCTGTGTGACCACCATGAGTGCTTGGAAGTGCCAAGGAGGGTCCTTTCTTTCTTTAATCATTTTATCGGGGCCTTATATAGCTCACAATCCATCCATCCATTGTGTCGTGCACATTTGTACATTTGTTACCAGTGGAATTCCTTTCTAAGCAAGAATTCCCTGCTGTTAAATCCCTGCTGTTGGTAGCTTTTTTCCACCCCCCGCCCCCTTGGCTAGACATTTCTGTCCTCCCTCCCTCCCTCCTTTCCTACCTTCCTCCCTTCCTTCCAAAAGCTAGAGGTGTCCATGTAACATTTGGTATCTACTAGGAGAGAGGAAAGATCCAAAAATAGACAAAGGTGCTCTCTTCAGTAACAGCAGCCTAAGTGTGTTTCCAAAGCATATCTAGGAAGCAAAAATCTCTGCCGATCGACTGAGAAGGCAAGTGAAACCCCTCTTGGATTCTAAGTGGAACTACAAAATTCACCATCAGAGACACTGGGGATAGATGGAAGGTTTCATAAACTCCCTGGTGGGACCATAGCTCTTGGCTATGAACTAAAAGATCAACAGTGAATCCATCGGCTGCCCCATGGAGAAAGATGTGGCCATCTGCTTCCATCAGGATGGATGGCTTTAGAAACCCTTTGGGGGCAGTTTCCCTCTGTCTTGCTGGGTTGTTCTGCGTTAAGATTGACTAGACAGCAGTGGGTTTGGAATGGGATTTTGGATTGTAAACTCAGGTAGGAATGTTCCTTTTGGGGGCATTTAACATAACTAGGAAGTTCTTGGGTGGCACACATGGTGAATACTAGCCCAAATGTTGTAGGTTTGAGTCTTCCTGGAGGGATCTTGGAAGAAATGCCTGGTGATCTATTTCCTCCCAAAAAATCCCCATGAAAAACCCATGGAGCAGAGTTCTACTCTAACACATGGGGAGCTACCATCAGTTGAGGATGACTGGACCATAACTGTGTTTTTTATTAAGAAAATGTATCTGATAAATGCAATTGTATTACTCTTGAGGTCCTTGGGTTATTCATCAAAGTAGATATTTGCAAGAGATCTCTGTTCAGCCATCATTTGGTCTTGTGTCCCACTCTTTGACTCCCCTCCTCCTCTTTCTCTCTGCTGGTCTTGCATCTGCACAGTGAGCTCTTCCAGCTCTTCTGGGACCATGGATAGCTCTAGTTGGACCGGGGTATGGGTAGGTCAGAATCAGTTACTTGTGACCTCATCCTCCGAAAGTCAGATGCAAAAACACATTTTGAGGATGTCCTGTGCTATCAAATTGATTTCTGTCTGAGATTCGCTTTGGCTAGGCAAATACCCCATGGACTTCTATCTCTCCAGCTCTTCCTTGCTAATGTGAAATAAGCTCATTGGGATGAATAAAGAGAATGGTATTGCTTTGGCTCAAACACTAATGAGCACTTTCACTCTGTCATAGTGTAAATATTAAAGTTGTAAGAGACAGCCTAGGGACCAAGTAATTATTTTAAAGGTCCAAAGTGCTTGCACAGTGTCTACAATTCTACACTGAAGAAGTATTTCCTTATTACATTCTCAGACCTTAAGTTTTCCTAAAATCAAAGTCTCTAAGTGCTAAGACATCTGTCATAGATATTGAGTGCTGCGAGAATAGAAAAATCTCAAATGGGGAGCTTCAACAAGCAAATTTCTCACAGTTTAGGAGAGTAGGATTATGGATTCAAGCTGCCAACCCTAGGGGAAGATGTTCTCTCAATCTTGCCTCACAGTGTAGGAGGACAATCTTTTTCTCCTTTCAGCATCTGGGGGCACTATGTTCTCCATCTGGGTCTAGCAGGTTCTCAGCTCAGGCACTTGAGACCAAAGGATATGTTCTGATCCCAGTTCTCCTTTCTCAGTGGTACTGAAGATCTCTTTCTGCTTTTCTTTCCTTTTACTTTTTTTTGTAAGAGAGAAAAGGTGATGCAGGACATAGCTCATGGAAGCTCCCCTTATCAGATCAGGGTTGTGACCTGAGTAAGGCTGTTGCATCCTACCCTAAACTCTTACATTGAATCAGGATGGATGACATCAGATCACAACCAGGTGGACGAGTCCATTACATACAACCACCAAGCCACTGAGAATCACGATGAGTCAAGTACACACACACACACACACACACATATTTTGGAGAGGTGAGATACAACTTAGTTCATCGCAATATTTATTTCATGGAAACTAGAAATATTTTAGGGCACATAAGCTAATATTTAAAAGAAGCTGTCTTTGGGTTGACTGGAGAATCAAATTCATAGACATTCATATGTGGCATAAGAAAAAGCTTTATGGGCTGAGCCCCGGTGGCATAAGTGGTTGAGTGTGGAACTGCAGCCCGTGAGCTTGGCGGTTCAAATCCAGGAGCAGCTTTGGGTAGTGCCCACGACCACCAGAGGCAGTGATCCCCCCCAAAAACAAAACAAAACAAAACAAAAAATACAACAAGAAAGTGCTTTATATAAAATAATAATATTAAAAAATCCCAATCCAGTCCAGATGAAGTCCACGAGTCCGTTATTAGTCCATATGCCCCATACCAATCTATAAATTCCTCTTCAGATTCATGAAACACATGCAATGATGCCAGATGCAGGAAGATCACAGGCTATTGGGTAGAAAGTCTTGTGGATTCAGTGGTGGTGTGGGCATCTTAGGGCTGGCAGGGGTCTCTAGGTGACTTCTCCAACGCCAGAGCATTAGCTTAGCTAGCTCTATGTGTCTTATCAGCAGGAATGTCTCCCAGTGAGTGAGCCTGTGCCCTGGCTCCAGCAAGCTATTTATTATCTCCTTAGAGCCTCCAAGTGAGATCATCCAGCTGTGACTTGATTGACAGTCTAAACTCCACCCCTTGACTCTTAATAGTTTTAAATTGACAACAGAGTATGTGATTAACACAGATGCTTTCATGAGATGATTTTCTTCTCATATAAAGTATCTGAGGAGCCCTGGATACTTATTACATATTGAAACAACCAGTTGTTCTACAGCAGAAAGTTGAGGTTTTATTACTTCTATAAAGATGTAGTCTCGAAAACCCACCCTCTATTTTTATCTATAGTGTTATTATGAGTCTGATTAGACTCATGGACAATTGAGATTTTTTTGTTTTTGCATAACATGTACGTCCATTGTTGGAAAAATTAATTGTATATTATTACCAGAAAGAAGAAAGAAAATCATTCATGGTCTTATTACACAGAGATATTGGACCATGTTGGTATGTTATTTTATCTTTAACCTTAAAATATATTTTCTTACATTGTTGAGGCCATTTTTTATATTCAATCTTATTAATTTTACTTTTTATTTATATCAGAAGAGGCTACTTTTCTCCATGTGACTTAGTACTCTTTAAAATTTAATTTTCAATCGATGAATAGAACTGCATTGAATAGCTATTCCTTAATTTGCTTAAGCATTCCTTTAATGTTGAATATTTAGGTTATTTCCAATGATGTGAAATTATAATGAACAATTAATGAGCATCTTTGTCCAAAAGCATTTGAAGGAACCACCAGGGTTCTTTCATTCAGATGATTATTTTGAAGATACATTTTCAATTATTGGAACAAGAAGGATGAATATTTTAAAAGCTCTTGATGCCTACTACCAAACAATCCACTCGTATGTTTTATCAGTTTTTTATTTCCAGTAAGTGTTATGTTAATGGGCCTACTTTCATCAGCATTGAGCAATGATGCTTTTAAATAACTTTGCTAATTTTATATGAAAGATGGTGATTTTCATTTGCATTTTTGGATGTCCACTATGGTTGAATTTTCAAAAAAACTTCAGTAATTTATGTGTAAGTTGGGTATCTCAACCTTGTCTATTTATCCACTTGGCTAGCATTTTTTTTATCCATGTACATCAACCCTATTAAGATGTTGAGCATATTAGTATCTGTCTACTATATTCTCCCGTACATTAAAGATAATTTGTTATTTAAACAGTTTGGGGTATTCAGAAATCTTTTAGCCTTCTTTATGTACCCCAAACTCAAATACAAAGACATCTCTCATAATCTTGTTAACTGCTTTTACACTTAGAAATTTCTTTTAGATCTTGTCTCAGGGTGAGAGAATAACATCTGGATCTTGGGGGATGGGGGTGGGGTGGGTAGGAGGTCTTTTTGGGGTTTGGTGGTATTAGGAGATGATTGTATTTGCTATTTTCATAGCCGGCATATCTCTGCACCGCTAACACACTTCAGAAACTCATCATTCTGGGTGCAATGTATGTCAACACTTTCCTCAGTGGGGCAAGACTGCTCACAGACTTGAGAGGATGGGGTCTGTAGGCTGCTCCTCAGAGACTATGACTTTGGCTGATGCATGCAGGGAAACAATTCCCCCAACCTTCAGAAAGAAAGATCACTTGAATTTCAAGTGATTAAAAATCTACAGGAAGACAGTGGTCAGTCCTGCTCAGAGGAGAAGTTAAAACTATGTAAGAAGAGTGCCTTTACTCTGTGGAGATTGCAATGAAAGTCACCAAACAGGATGTCTGTGAATGGTGAAATGTAATTTGCTCTGTAAATGTTCATCCGAAGCACACTAAAAGGTTCATAATAATAACAAACATAGCAAAAACAAAACAAAACTACCACCGCATGTAAGACCCTGTCTCCAGGGAGATTTTGTAAGGGAATGGACTTCTTCATGGGACTTTCATAGAATTTAAGGGAAATATAATATGCTTCTCCCCAAACTATTTAACATTTCATGAACTCAGTAGGCAAAATTTAAATCAATAATTTGGCTCCAAAATGTGATAATAAATAGGAGAAAATGTGCTTGGACTCAAATAGTGAGTATATTGCCTTCAGGTTTAAAGCCTGAATCTTACCTCAGTTTAAATTGCCCAGGTTTGATACTGAAAGGTTTATCACCTCTGGGGTTATTGAGAGCATCCATTCTCCTGACCATATAGACTTTTTCAACTAAGGTACTGAGACAGTAGGGATATTTATTCCAACCACTAGAAAAACCTATTATCACCCTAAGACCAATTGGAAAGCAAGTTTATTTATTTTACTTTTTAAAAGTTAAGGGAAAAGATGTTAATGCATTTTGGAGAAAAAAGTGGAATTTTTCCAGAGAAGTTTCAGTCTTAAAAATTCCTTTTAAGGTAGATTTTCTTATTTGCATATGTATATAGATCCAAGTACATTCAAGTAGAACTTAGAATTTTAAAAATTAAAGTAATAAGCCATTTCTTATTATAAAGTGAAAGAATTGCAATTAAAATGAAAATATTCTTTGGCTATCCCTCTAGTGCATTTCTCCTTGTGAGGTAATTACTGAGAGAAAATGACTCACCATACAACTCTCTTACTGTGCAATATTCAGAGTTTATATTCTGCAACTACTTTTATTAACATAAGTAGTGTCATACTTCGTATTTTTCTGTTCACTTAATAATGCATTTTGGAAGGTTTTTCCCCTTCTGCTTTATGTATAGATTAATTTCAATGCTTTTGACTGATAGTATGTAGGCATGTCATAATTTTAAAACCTTCTTTATGTTTCTGCTATTTCAGGGTTTTTTTGTTTTTGTTTTTTGTTTTTGGGGCATCACTGCCCTCTGGTTGTGGGAGTAGGAGGCCCAGCCTTTGCTCCTGTGGAGCTGGAATTGAACCTCCACCCCAGTGGGCTGCCGTCCCGCGCACAACCACCACACCACCGGGGCTCAGCCTATTTCAGTTTTTTTAAAGCTAAAAATTGCTTCAGTGAACCTTCTTATATTTTCTTTTACAATAAGGATAATACTAAGATACTGAATTTCTGGGTGGTAGGATAGGTTCATCTGTAAAATTGATATTTTATGATATATGCTTTTAGGCTGAAGTGAGAAAGATAGCTCAGCTTCTATTTTTCTCACCATCAAGGTAAATGTGACATTAACTTCTTTTTTACTTATTGTACTGTTTTGCCTATGATGGCCTAAAAAGTTAATTTTATAATTTCTAATATGAAGATTACTCTTTAGAAATTCCATTTCAGTATAAAATGGGCACACGCTTACTATTGAAAATTTAGAAAACACAAAAAAAGTAGAAGCATACTTGTACAGTGATTTCCTTGATCTAACTCTTTGGGTCACAGACACCCATTGAATGAATGGGTGAAACTATACCGATTGGGTATGCTTCCTGTTTTCTCGTTAGGTCTGGGTAAAAGAAAATGGGAGGTGATGTAGATTGATATAATTAAGTTGTGCATGATTATCAAGAGAATTAATTGTGATTTAAAAAATTAGAACTCTACCATGGGGATTGGTCAATTTTGCCTTCATGCTGAGCCACCCCAGAAGTGAGAAGGAGAGATAAATACATATTGATAGAGAAGAGGCAAGAGCAGGGAACATCCTTGTAGCCCCGATATTACCTACATGCTGACCCTCTTTGATCCAGAAGGCAGAACTGTGATAACAGAAGAGCAGCAATAAGTAGAAACAAGAGGCCAAGAAGAAGCTAGAGAGTGAACTTCCATGGAGCCAGTAAAACTGTGGGTTTTGGCTGGGTGGCTTGCTTGTGGTTTGGGGTTCATCCAGACACTTAATTGGAGGAGTCACACTTGCTGATGCACTGAATTAGAGGAGGGTACCTTCAGGCTGAGACTGAGGGTGCAGGAGAGCCCCCTTTGGTCATTTACTGGCAGTGCTAAAATAAAGCTTTGTACCATTGTCTACTGAACAGTGCAGGAGCCAAGTCTTTGTAGCAGAGAGGACAAGGACTACAGAGAGAGATGGGTCTGATCAAATACTGAGTGCCTGGAGTATTTCTGCTTTTCAATGGTAAACTGTCACTCTCTAATACCCAAATCCCACTCCCTTTAAGTTGATTTGTACTCATGGTGACCATTTAGAGGTGTCCAAGGCTCTGTAAATCTTGACATGAGCAGACAACCTCTTTGAAATGAGCGATTCAGTGATGACCTGACAGCCAGCCAAGACTCCTTCACTTCTCCAATAGACCTCCCAGTGATGAACATTGTCTATGAGTTCTGTGTGGTCCTGGGTTATAGAACTTAAAGAAGTAGGGGGCACTTTGGGAAGGATGGTCAATGTTAGAATTGGTAAAGAAAGTTGGAGGGGGTGCAGATGGCCTCATAGGACTTGACCTGGAACTGACCTGGAGTGTGATTCTCCTTCTCTCTTGTGAAGTCGAAGGAAGTCGGGGACCACTTCCTCACCACCTTTCTAGACAAAACTAATCATTCTATTTTAAAGAGTTGAGGTATTCACTATTGAATAGTGACATATGCTCATAAGAGGGAATTAAAAATATATATTTATAAGGATTAGATTGCCAACATTCAGTTTTGAAATTAATAAGGCAATATATGTACTGATAAAATAAATCAAGACTCTAGATGATTTGGAGTTTCATTGGAGGACTTAGAAAGTGAAAAACCAATTTTGTTTTATTGGCATAAAATCATGTACCTTACAATTCAGTTACTTAATTACATTAAAAGAACGTGCAATCATCACCACAATCAGTTTTAGAACATATTGTTCATTCTCACCCATTATTATTAGTTCTCCATTGTCCCTCATGTTTCCCTGTCATAACTCTAAGTCACAATTAATCAAGTTACTGTCTTTACGGATTTATCTATCCTGCATTTCATATAAAGAAAAGCGTACAAGAAATCAAACAATGGTGACAAATAAAGCACAGAAAAACCTCAACCCAAGACAGAGAAGACTATAAACTAGAACAAATTAAAAATGGGTCAAAAGGGAAAACAAATAACAATATATTTAAAGTTTTATCTACCCATATGTGCAGTAATCCATTTTCCAATGAATATTATCTGAAGGATAGACTATTTTGTCCCTGATCAATGATAAGAGGGAGTTCAAGCCACTTGGGGAGTGTGCAAGTGGATTTGGGGCTTTTAGTTTCATCCATAACCAGAATTAAGACTGTAAGCTCTGTAATATAATTGCCTCCCCTGAACTTATATTTTATCATTTGCAATCCTTAAGTCACATAAGCTGATGTGGCCCTTCTGTGTGAATGCACTGATACCTCGCGTAGTGGCTCCTTGTTTTAAGATAATTGTCTAAGACCCCAGGCGCTATTCCTTCTGCTAGCTGGAAATCGCCTGATTTTTCTCACCGCACTTTGCTATAGCACCCACATCTTCAGGGATGACTTCGTGAGGGCAGGGATTGGGCAGGACCACAAAGTAAGAACTAGTCGCTGTTGGATTAGGGTTGATGATTAAGTTTGAGCTCAAAACCCATTTGTAAAGCAAATAGCACACGTTGAAATGTGTTCATTTTCTATTGTAATGCCAGAGGCCGGAAGTAAGAGTGTGGGTTACAAGCAGTCCATTTAGAGATAGCTTTCACTCGCCTTTCAGGTAGTGGAATTTTGCTCTTGGGAACCTCCAGGAAGATAGCACATGTCAGAGGGGCTCCAAAGAAATCGGCGCAGCAGGATGACTAAGAGGGAAATTCCATACTGCCGGATTGCAGGAGGTGATCCTAAAGATTCACTAGGATTTGAGGATCTGGGCCCAGGCTTTTGGTTTACCACAGTGAAGTCTGGCTAGGGTTTAACCTTAGCCCCACCACTGTCTCTGCCAGAGCCAGACTCCTTTGGCCGGCCAGCCTGAAGGTGCTATCTTAATACAGCTACAGATTGCCTCCGTCTCAGGGTAGGGATTAAGCCCCTCCAGCCCCATGGTCAGGAATCAGGGCTCAGCTATATCGTTACTTTTGTTTCCCCCTCTTATCTCTGTTCCCCCACAGTCTCAGCGGGTTTAGTTTTTTTTTTCCTTTTCTTTTTCTCTTCCCTTTTCTCTCACATGCCACTGCTAACCTCCAGACCACTCTCCTTAGCCTAGCGGAATGCCCACCCAGGTGGGAAAGCTCCACCCTCTGTAGTGCAACCAGAGACTCCATGAGAGGATATCCAGCTTCTTCTGGGGGAAATCCCACTCACTTTCCTCTGGAAGAAATTCCCCACCCCCGCCCCCACCCCCTACCCCCACTACACATGGCTGGGGAAATCCCACCTACCTTTTTTTTGTGTGTGTGGGCAATCCTGCCTGCATGGCTGGGGAAGCGCCTACCTGTTCTCTGTGTTCCCACGTGACTGAGGGAACTTCTGCCAGCAGCTGTAGTGTCTTACACAGCCTAAGCAGCTCAGCCAACACTCACCAATGTTCCATGCTACCGTGGGACCCTCTGTCTAACTTCCACAGCTATCAATATGACCAGGGCAATTCTGCCCACCATTTGTGGTGCCTTACACCTAAACGGGTAGCATACCAGCCCTCTGTGGCACTCCCGTTGCAGCAGAAGCCCCCCCATATGCCTTCTGTGGCAGCCCAAATTGCTGTGGGCCACATCATTACAGGTTCTTGTGAGATCACCCAGTACAGCACCATCCTGGTGGGTCCGCAGCCACTCAGTCAGCACCCCCAGAGAAGGACATTCAACTTGCCCTCCAAATAACAGAATTTTGCTTGCCTAGAGAAAGAGTGAAGCCATAAGATGTTAGGCCAATGCGATGATGAAATCAGCTGCAGGCAATTGGAAGAAGCAAGTCTTCAAGAAGCATTCATACAAGTCTCCCAGAGAGAGCCCCTGCTCTTTGACTCCCTGGGAAATGGCATCTGGCTACTTTAAAACAACATAACATAAACAGCAATCGGCACCAAAGACTTCAAGGAAAAAACTGGAGAAACAAAAGGCAATGGCGACGTACATAGAAAAAGCAGACATTGATCTGTGACAGAAAGAAATGTTCAGAATGCTGCTTGGATTCAAACAGAATATGAAGAGAAATTACAGAAAAAAGGTGAAATGAGAGAGGAGATAGAGACCATGTGTTAATCCGGGTAGACTAGAGAAACAAATCCATAGACACACATATGGATATAGGGGTAGGGTTTATATACAAGAGGAACAGAACATTGAGAAAGCATCCTAACCCAGTCCTGTACAAAGTCATACGTCTGTTATTAGCTCATATGTCCGATACCAATCTATAATGTGTCCTTAAGACTCACGAAGTCACAGGCCAGTGTGTGCAGAGTCCCAGTGTTGGCAAGGATCCTCTCATGGCTCCTCGCTTCCAGGGCTCAGGGTCCATCAACAGCATCCAGTGGTGGTAGAGGCAACTCATTGCTGGCAGGGCTTTCCAGGTGGCCTCTCCAACTTCAGAGGTCTGGTTCCATCAAGGCAAGGCCAAGTGACTTCTCCTCTGGCTCCTCGGACGCTGCCATCTTGTCTTCTCCCTAGTTTGTTGTCTCTGAAACTAACTCCCAACAACTGGGGAGATAGCTTCTGATCTCCACCAGGGAAATACTGTGAGATTTCCCAGAAGTCTCAGGAGAAAGCCATGCCCACACAGAGGCCTCATTGGCTGCTCAATGGCCATCTCCAGATTATCAGGCTACACTCCACCCCTACATCTCAATCATGAAATTAACGTAAGCACATTACTGCCACAGACAATAAACCAAAAGAAAATATAAGAGCTTAGGGACAAGATAACAAAAATCAGTAGCAGACTCACAGGAATTGCCAGTAAACTGGGGGAGGCAGAAAACTGCATCAGTGACCTGCAGGAAAGTCAAGCAGACTTGAACAAATGTGAAAAGAAGTCAAACAAGATCATCAGAGAAACTGAAGAAAGCATAATATGCTACAAAGAGGGACAGCATCAGAATAATTGGATTACAGGAGGAAGGCACAAAAAAGAAGTTATCTGCAACAATAGTGAGAGAAATCTTGGGGGAAATCTTCCCCAGCTTATTGAATGAAAGTCAGGCAACCATTAAAGAGGATAAAAAAGCCACCAGCTAGACTGAATCCCAGGAAGAAGTCACTAAGGCACATAATAATTCAGGGATCTTCAAACAGGGGGCCAGTTCACTGTCCCTCACACTGTCAGAGGGCCGAACTATAGTTAAAACAAACAAACAAATGAACAAATTCACTGTGGACCCGGGATGAGTTGGCTGCTAAGCAGGACAGGAAGCATGGCAAAAACACCTGGGAGGCTGGATAAATGTCCTCGGTGCACTGCATGTGGCCCGTGGGCTGTAGTTTGAGGACCCTTGATAAACTATCCAACTTTGAGGAAAAGGAGAAACTCATGAGAGCAACTAGGAAAAAGCAAGCAATCACATATAAAGATGCCACCCCAAAAATATGCTCAGACCTATCAGCGGACACTATGAAGAAGAGAGTGGAGTAACGTATTCCAAAAGTTCAAGGAAAATAATGCAAACCCACCATACTCTATCCAGCCAAATTATCTATCAAGATAGTTGAAGAAGTCAAAGTCTTCCCAGACAAGGAAAATCCCAAAGAATACATTAGAAGAAATCCAGTCCTACAGAAGATCCCTGCCAAGCCAGTATGGGCAGAAGAACACCACTCACCAAGCGTAAATAAGAGACCACCACCCAGAATAACCCCATTCAGGGGCAAAAAAGAGAAAACAGACCCCATGATAGCATTGGTTTAAAAGTGGAGAGAAGTCAAGAATGCAACACACACACACACACACACAAACAAGACATTGATAAGAAAGGGAAGTAGGAAAGCACTGACACAAAAGGTATAAGCTGACATCACATAAGCCACAGATGGAGATAATAACCGTGACTATCAATGGACTGAACTCAGGCATCAAAAGACTGAGGGTAGTAGACTGAGGAAGAAAGCACAACCCATCAATCTGCTGCCTACAGGAGACACATCTCAAGACTATAGACAAAAATAGACATAATCAAAGGCTGGAGGAAAGCATACCAAGCAAGCAGGAATTAAAAAAAAAAAGCAGGGTTGCAATCCTAATCTCAGATAAAATTGACTTCAAAGTGCAAGCCATAAAAAGAGACAAGGGGAGACACAAGGGAATAGTAGACAAAAACCCAAGCATTTTAAACATATATTCCCCAAATGAGAGACTCACTGAACACATCATCCAGAAGAAGAAAAAAGAAATCACAGCCTCAACAATTATAATCGGTCACATCAATACACTGCTCTTTGAGAAAGACAGATCACAGGGAAAGAAACTCACCAAGGAGACTAGAGACATAAACACTACAATTAGACAACTTGACCTGACAGATATTAAAAGAGCTCTTCATCCAAATACAAAAATATTCACATTATTTTCAAGTCTACATGGCACATATTTGCAGATAGACCACATGCTGGGTTTTAAGGTGAATCTGCATAAATTTGAGCACCTTGATATCATACAGACCTCTCTCTCTGACCACTGTGCCATAAGGCTGTAAATCAACAAAAGTAAGATGAAGAAAGCAGAGTAAACTATTGGAGGTGATTAGATCAGCAATGACATTAGAAAATTTCTAGAAGCCAATGAGAATGAGAACACAAGGTACCAAAATGTATGGGACATGGCAAAGGCAGTTATCAGAGAAAGTTTCATAGCAACACTTGCACTCATGAAAATGGAAGACTTATGATTAATATGCCGACACAAATTAACAGCAACTAGAGCAGAGTTAACAGAAAAATCCTACTAATAGCAAAAGAAAAGAAATAATACAAGTCAGGGCTGAGATTCAGGAGAGGCAAAATAAGAAAATTATGGAAAAAATGAGTGCTGCTGAAAGCTGATTCTTTGAAAGTATAAACAAAATTGACAGACTGCTGGTAATCAAAGAAAAGAAGGACCAAAATTCGATAGCAAGGATGAGGGATGAAAGAGGGCACATTACAATGGGCTCTAATGAAATGAAAAGGATAGTTACACAGTACTATAAAGGACCATACTCCAATGAATTCAACAACTTGGAAGACATGACAAATTCTTGGAAAAACAATCCCTTCCTAGAGTATCCCCAATGGATGTCAATAATCTCAACAGATCCGCAGCAAAAGAAGAAATAGAAGATTACCAAGGGATTACCAACAACAACATCAACAACAAAATTCCCTGGACCAGATGGTTTCACAGGAGAATTCTACCAAGCATTCAGGGAAGAACCAACACCAATCCTACACAAGCTCTTTCAAACCATAGAAAAAGACAGCAAACTCCTTCTGTGAAGCTAGTATAACTCTGATACCCAAACCAGGCAAGGATCCCACAAAAATCGAGAACTACAGACCAATATTCCTAATGAACATTGATGCAAATATCCTTAACAAAATACTGACCAATAGAATACAAAAGTATGCTAAGCAAATATTTCACGATGACCAAATGGGATTCATATCAAGGATGCAGGGGTAATTCAACATACAAAAAAACCATTAGTATCATTTGTGAAATTGACATGAAAAACTGTAAGAACCACATGATAATATCAATAGAAGTGGAAAAAGCATTTGACAGCATCCAACACCAATTCCTGCTTAAGATACTCAAGAAGATAGAAATGGAAGGAAAACTCCTCAAGATAATACATGCTATAGGCTGAGCCCTGGTGGCGTAGTGGTTGTGTGCGGGACTGCGACTCATGGGGTTGGAGGTTCAAAACCAGCAGCAGTTCTACAGGAACAAGGCTGGCCCTCCTACTCCCACCAGGGGGCAGTGATGCCCACAAAAAAATTAAAAGATGATACAAGCTATATATGAAAAACCCGCAGCCAACATGGTAGTCAATGGAGAAAAGATGAGCACAATCCAAGTGAAAAAGTGCACCAGACAAGGACGCCGCTTGTCTCTACTCTTATTTAACATTGTATTGGAGGTCCTAGTTAATAGCACAAGGCAAAGAAAAGACATCAAAGGTATTTTTCTGGTGTTAGAAGTGGTGAAACCACTGTTATTCGTGAATGATAAGATTTTATATATGGAAAATTGCAAAAGCTTCACAGGGGAAGTACTGGAAGCAATAGAGGAGTATATCAGAGTGACAGGATACAAGATCAACCAACAGAAGTCTATAGGACTGCTATACAGTTTGGATAAGAGCACAGAAGAGGAGATCAAAAAAGTGGTACCCTTTAGGATAGCCAAGCATAAATGGAAATATCTAGGGATATACCTGACTAAAAGACTTATATGAGGAATACTACAGAACGCTATTATAAGAAACCAAGAGTGACCTCAACAAATGGATGAATATCCCATGCTCCTGGATTGGAAGATTCAATATAGTTAAGATGTCAGTTCTGCCCAAGGCACTCTATAAGTTCAATAGAGTTCCAGTACAATTACCCTCATAGTTCTTTAAAGCAATGGAAAGACTGATCATCAACTTTGTATGGAGAGTGAAGCCCAGAATTAGCAGAGAAATCCTCAAGAAGGATAGAGTGAGAGGTTGTTGTTTTTTTTACCTGACATTAGCACAAATTATGCAACCACAGTAGTCAAAATTGCATGGTATTAGTACAATGACAGATACTCAGACCAATGGACAGCTGTGGTACATACATACTATGGAGTACTACAAACCCCTAAAAAGCAGTGATAAGTGCATGAAGCACATCGTCACATGGGAAGAACTGGAGGAAATGGTGCTAAGTGAAGTAAGTCGAGCACAAAAGAACAAGTACAACATGAGTCCACTGAGGTAAACTTAAAAAAATGCACAGGGGTATAGGGAGATAGCTATTCCATACAAACATTTATGGGGTGAGGTCCAGGTAGTAATGTAGGGGCCAGACCAAATCTAGGAATATATATGGCAGTCAACTGCAAAGGAAGGGGAGGGGAAAGAAATGGGTAGGGGAGGAACATAGTATTAACCCACCCAAGGTGAGGGTATTGTTTATATTTTCACAAGGAAAGAGAGATCAGACTTCAACCTGGTGCTCCAAGATGTCAATACAGCATACTCGCATGAAGCAGAGAACCAATAGAGAGGTCTGTTGGGTCAGCCCCATTCCCAACTATATGGACAGCACTCCCTCTCCCCAGAAGAATTTACTTCAGAGGACAGCACTGAGGCTGCAGCTCAGGGAGAGGGACATGTCTAATCAGAGCACACAGGAGCAAATGAAGGGGGAGGAAGAGAGAGTGGAGCACATCCTGGCCCACCGAGCCTTGAAGACAATATCCCTGCTCAGAGTAGCCCATGCACAGAGAGGACCATATGGCTCCTCCCATTATGAGACACAGCATCTCTCACTGACCCATACCCCATAGTCTTATGTTTTTTTATGTGAATTAAACACACGTTTTCAATGGAATGAGTGAAATGTACCATTGGATAGTAAACATGTAAAATTTAAGTAATGTAATATAAAAATTGATAGCATATATTAAGGAGTGCAATTTTGAATACTGTGGTTCTCACTAAATTTTGAGTAAGTTAAGATGTGCACATTTTCAAAGATGGGAAACTAATGCTGTCAGCTGTGTTTTTATTGTTGCTGCATTAGCTTGTAAGGGAAAAGAAGGCTGGCTCCCTGTAAGACATCTTGGAGGAGAAGCCACATGGGCTTACCCTGATGGAATCAGACCTCTGAAGCCAGAAAACGCTCCCACTGGCTTGTGATTGTCCTGGTGTCATTGCATGTGCTTCATGAGCCTGAAGAGGACTTATGGATTGGTATCAGACATATGGGCTAATATGGACTTAGACTGGACTGGGTTGGGATGCTTTCTCAATGTTCCATTTCTTTTTATATAAACCTTTCCTTTATATACATATGCAAGTTTATGAATTTGTTTCTCTAGTCAACCCGGGCTAGCACATCCTTCTTTAATATAAATAACATTATACAGAAAAATAATTTGGGAGTGCTTGGTGGGTGGAAATGGTTAATACTTTTGGTGGTTCAAGTTCTCCTAGCAGTGCTTCAGAATAAAGGCCTTCTGAAGGCGATCTGCTTCTAAAAAACCAAACCAAACCCACCATTTAATAGTCTATGCAGAGTGTAAATCTACTTTGACATGTAAGGTTGTTCCTGTGTCAACAATTGAAATCAACTCAATAGCAGCAGGTAGTGGTTAAAAATGAATTTAGTTAAAACTGGAGTTCATGAAAATCATTTGTCTTTTAAAGGTACTGTACCTTACACAAGTTGAGAGGCATCGCTAACTGGCATTTTGTGGTTAGTTTATTCATAATTGCGCTCTCATATACAGGAAAACATACCCTCCCCCCCAAAAAAGAGAAACAACAAAAAACAATAATCTCCTCCCCCAGCCCCCGAACACATAAGAATCCACTTCAGAGGACAGCATTGTGACTACAGCTCAAGGAGAAGGACGGGTCTGTTCACAGCACACTGGAGTCAATGAGTGGGGAGGGAAAAAAATGAAGCACATCCTGGCCCACCAAGACCTGAGGACATTATTTCTGCTTAGGGAAGTCAATGCACAGAAAGGACCACAGGACCAGCCCCACCACAAGACACAGCATTCCTCCACAGCACGACGGGGGAAGACACTGAGATACACGGTGGGGCTTGTGCCTGCCCGGAGTTCACCGTGCCGAAGTCAGACGCTGGGAATGTGCAACAGAGCAGCAAGGGGAGCAGAGCAATGAAGTCCCCAGGGAACACCACAACCAGACTGTGGGACCAGGACGAGGTGCCCCATCAGGCGCAACAGGAAAACACTCACAAAGGACACCCAATAGACCTTGAACTATTAAAAATCAAAAGCAAAAAAGCCCAGAGTAAAACAGAGAAAAATCTTCAGGTGAAAAAAAATGCAAAAATATGAAAAATTAGAACAAATTGAAAATGAGTCAAATGGAAGTTCAAATGATAAGGGGTCAAATTTTAACTTAGCAGCATTTGCATTAATACACTTTCTAAAACACTTCGATTGATATCAAGGCTACTCTCAGAGGGGATTCGCTGGAGGCTGAATTAACATGTATCTCCCCCCCCCCTTTTTTTTTTTTAAAACTGAAACCTTAAAAGGGATCAAAAGGGAGAGTAAAATGATAAGGGGTTACATTTTAACCTAACCACACCTGCCATATGAACTTTACAGTGCTTTCTTTTTGATAGCCAGCCTATTCTTGTCCCTCAACTATGGCCAGGAGGGATTCAGCAGAGGCTTAGTCCACTTGTGGACTCGGAAGATGGAGTTGGGGCTTCTAATGTCACCTATAGCCTTCTGAAAACCAGGTGTTCACAATGTAAACTTTGATATCTTTGTCTCCTTCACGGTTTATATTCTTTACATTCCCTGGAACACACAGGCTGGTGTGCTTTTTCCCTGTGGACTAAGTTGATGCTTCACTTAGATGTTTGAAGGCAAGCTTTGCTTGTCTGTTAAATCATTTTATTGGGGGCTCGTACAACTCTTATCACAATCCACGCATTCATCGCGTCAAGCACATTTGTGCATTTGTTGTCATCATCATTTTCAAAAAAAATTTCTTTCTACTTGAATCCTTGTTTCGGCTTCTCGTTCCCTGCACCCTCCCTCCTCATATCCTCACCAACCCTTGATAATTTATAAATTATTAATATTTTTCATGTCTTACACTGACCAATGTCTCCCTTCACCTACTTTTCTTTTGTTCATCCCCCTGGAAGGAAGTTATATGTAGATCACTGTGATCGGTTCCCCCTATCTTCCCCTACCTTCCCCTACCCTCCTTGTACGACTACTCTCAATATTGGTTCTGAGTGATCTATTTGTACTATATTCCCTGTGTTTCCAGCTCTTGTCTGTACACATGTACACGCTCTGGTCTAGCCAGATTTGTAAGGTAGAATTGAGGTCATGATAGTGGTGCTGGGGAGGAAGCATTAAAGAACTAGAAGTAAGTTGTATGTTTCATCAGTGCTTTACTGCACCCTGACTGGCTCTTCTCCCCAAAACACCTCTGTAAGGGGATGTTCAGTAGTCTATAGATAGGATTTGGGTGTCCAATCCACATGTCCCCTCATTCACAATGATATGATTTTTTTGTTTGAGTCTTTGATGTCTGATACCTGATCCTATCAACATCTCTGATCACACAGGCTGGTGTGCTTCTTCCATGTAGATTTTATTGTTTCTCAATTAGATAGCCGCTTGTTTATCTTCAAACCTTTAAGACCCCAGACACTATATCTTTTGATAGCTGGGCACCATCAGTTTTCTTCACCACATTTGCTATGCACCTGCTTTGGAAGACAAACATTTAAGACCTCTGATTCTATTCTTTCTGATAGTCAAGCACCATTTAGTTTTTTCACCACAATTTGCTATACAATGTATATTTTTGGTGATCTCTTTATGAGGGTGAGCATCAATCCAGGCCATGCCATTAGAATTAATTATTCTTAGCTCAATCCCCAGATCCTTTCCTATGTCTATGGCTTATATATGTCTCCTTTTCATTTTAGAGACATCATCATTTTATGTTAGAGAATATTATCCATCATTTCCCTGGTTGATCGAGTCATGAACTTAGCTAGTGATATAAAATTGAAAACATTGTTGAGAAAAGGAAATTATAGGATGGTTATGAACCATAATGCATCGATTGTTGACCTATACAGATTAAACTCTTAAGTGACTGGGCACTACACAAACAAAGGTTGGTGACAGGTCAAACCTTTCAATAATATTCACTCACAATGGCAGAATCACACCAACCCAGATTAATATATGCTGTAAATAAGCAAGAAGGGCATTAGAATAGTAAGTATATGGTAGTCCTAGGACTCCATTCATTGAACACCCCCAAGCAAGCTATCCTAACCCAAATCCAATGACCACCAGATCTATGTCCTTCGGACACCAGTCATCACCTTTTCGTTACCATGGGGAGTTTCAACCTTAAGTTCCAAGGCTACAGGAGTGTTTGAGGTAAAGGCCAGTCCACTTCCAGAGAATTGATTTTTATAGACTGCATTTCATTTTTAATGACTTTTAATTTTCCTAGATTCATACTTCAAGCACTCCAGGTTCCAATTGATGTTTGCAGCCGTTTCTTCTCATTCTGAGTCCTGTCCCACCAACTAGGGAAGGTTCCAAAGGCTTTATTTCTGCAGGCTTAAGTCCATCCATATCACTGTGGCTGACTCTACATTGCAAAGGCAGCTCTTCCTGAGTCACATTTTGAGTGCCTTCTGATGGAAGGGGCTCGACTTCTGACACCTTCTCTGGCAATGGTCAGTATTCCTTTTGTGTAGTCTGTTTTTAGCCTGGAAGCTCTGCTGAAACCTGTTCCCTTCAAGGCACCCTGCTAGAATTTGAAATACCAGTGACATAGCTTCTAGCATCACAGCAGCACGCAAGCCATGAGAATGTGATGTACCGACAGACGAGTGGTGGCCTGGGCCACCCACTTGGTTTCCTTTTTACAGAGTAAGAGGATTGTTATCAATTTAATCAGATAATAAATATAATGGCAGCTGCTGTTCCAGATATTTTTCCAATGCTAGAGCAAATCAGCACATTCTTTGATGCTGGATATGTGACTATTGATGTGGCAAATCATTTCTCCTGTACGTATCAGGTAATAGAGATCACCACAGGCATTTTGCTCTTATTTGAAGAATCAATCATGGGCCTTCATTGTTTTGCCTCAGAGCTATCGCAGCTTTGCAACCGTGTCCCGTTCTATAGGTCATTGATCGCTTTTCAATTCCATGAGGCAGCACACTGATCCCTGGCACTGATGGACCAGGAGAGGATTACTGTAGACATTACGGCAAGACATGTATGCCGGAGGGTAGAAAATGAATCCTAGAAAATTGTAGGAGCTGCCAACCTCAGTGAATTATTGTAGAGTTACTTGTCTGGGACGATTTGACATACTTCTTCCAAGGAGACAGTCAGGTAGCTTCAGCTTGGTCACTGGACTTGGGAGACAGCATATCATTTTTTTTTTTTTTTTAGTCTAGACCCATTTCCTGAGCAAGGGACGGGAGAAAGACTGCTCTGCAATAGAGCTAAGTTATGCGGAAGATTCTTTGCCATTTTTGTTCCATGACCCAATCAATTTATATGGCATAAAATGCCTATGGAGCCTTTGGCAAGTCTCTGAAGTGAACCACATAAATAGAATGTTAGGATATGATAATAAAATCATGTCATACCTCACAGACAACTATTTACCTTTGGAACAAAAGGATTTTTAAAAAATACTGGAACATGGTAGAGGTGACTTATTTGACCCCATGACCTTAAGTGCCCATCATAAATGGGTGTTATTTGACCCTCCAAGTCATGAAATTGGGCATGCACCATGGTTGGCGTGTTATATATGTGATCAGTCTTGAGCATGTTTGGAAGGCACACGTAAATGGTATTAACAACTGGCTTACATGACTCAGGCTACATTGTTTCATCTCTTTTAGCCAGCATGTATGACCTCATGAAGAATTTCTTATGACCAGTTGACCTGGGAGAAACAAACCCAAATCAATTTGGTTCTGCATATATGCTAACATTATCCAAAAATGGATATACTCACACTACTGTGCTGTTTATGGGTGGCCTGATGGAAAATGATAAAAGGAAATCTCAATGGATGAAAGGAAGTCCTCTCAATAGGAAGAACATCAATCACCTGAAAGGTGATTTTCATGTGGAAAACATGATCCATTTTCTAGATATATGATTTTATAAAATATGATGTCATTCAATTTCTGATACCAGATTCCCTTGTCCTTGTTGAGGGAATAATAAGCAAAGTGGCCATGGTGACAGATTTATACATGGTCTCAGAAACATAGACATCCATTAACCAATTGTCTACAGTCACTGCTGAATGTTCACTGGTCAAGAGGAGAGAGTATGACTAAACTCTGGATAAAACATTTGCTTTGGAAATGTATGAGACCCTGCCTCAAAGAGCTTAATTGGCCAACAGCTTCAACTACCATCTCTTTGGATCTACTGTTGACTGTATACTGGAGTTTTGCATTCCTAAGGTTGCTCCCAGCCATTGATTGGGCATGGTGGAGTTACTACTCTAAGTCCATTTGTGTAGGGTGCAGAAATAGCATATGTGCACCTCATTGACCCATAAGAATTTGTCTTAAACTGTGCTGCAGATGGAGACTTTCTGTCAAATTTTCTTATGGGTCCCTCCTTTTTTACAGGTATCAGAGCTGCATTCTAGGCAAAAGATTCTTGTTTGTGAAGTTTTTAGGTTTGATTATAATAAATATTTATATGGATATAGACATTCATTTTTTAATGAGTATTAAATGACTGGATCATATGGTGGGTAAATTTCTTAAAGAAATAAATATTTTCCCCAAATAGTTATATCTATATGTATATGTATGTATGCATATGTATATATATATATGAAAGACCATTCTATTAATTTTATGTCTGTGCTCATTCTGCAGTCTATTTAAGTTATGAGTGGTTTTCCATTAGTTGATTTTTCTCTTCACCATGGGCTCTAGTTACCTGTTTTATCACATACTTGGCATATATAGCCATATTTATATAAAATATAACATACATTATAAATATATAAATATATATTATATCTATATTATAAATATTTAGAAGACACATTTTATAAATATATCTTCCTATTTATCTCTTTATAGTCTTAGTAACTTACTTTGGAGCTCTGGGGATGTAGTGGTTACACATTGGGCTAGCATCCTCATGGTCGGTTGTTCGAAGCCACCAGACACTCTGTGGGAGAAAAATAGGACTTTCTAGTCCTGTAAACAGTTATAGTCTCAGAGATCCACAGAGGGGTCATGTCAGGATGACGACTCAAGGGCAATGAGCTATTTTTGTTTTTTAGTGACCTGCTTTATTACATATTTGGCATATATACATATATTTTTTAATGTACATACAAATATGTAGTGAATGTCAGCTAGTGTCAATTCAATTTTAGTTTGTAGGGTGGAGACACTTTCACAATTTTATTTTCTTGGACTTTTTTCTGGGGTACAGTTTAGTTACATGGAAACGGTTTAATCCTTTCAGATCTTGTCGACAAGGTTTGTGAGACAAGATCAGAGACGAGTTTATGCTAGAGATAAATAGTTTCAATTTTGGAGGTAAGATCTTTCTGAGGTCTCCGGCTAAAGCCCTGTGGATTTTAGGTTTGCCAATTTGACCAGTGTAAACACACCTGCTGCTGGTCAAGTTTGGGTCCTCTTTCTTTGCTGTCTAGTCATTGTGCATATTTTAGCCACTTTGACTCCCATTGCTCAGAGTTTTTCATTTTTTGGAGTCTGGGTTCTCGCTCACTGAACTACAACACGAAAAGTCTCTCTCTTTCAAACAAATTTTAAATTGAGGATTAGGTGGGGTTTTACATTTTTATGATCTGTTATCATTCAACAACAGATTTTGTATATACTATACTCCCCTTCCTTCCCCTAGTGGGAATGCAATAGACCTGAGGGTTGACAGATAATAACTTGGGTGAAGTGTTTTTTTTTTTTTTTTTGCCAATGCCTTCAGTGCAGCTTGGACTTCTTCCTTCAGCAGTATTGGTTCTTAATCATGTGCTACCTCCTAGGTTGTCAAATGATTGTACAGTGACTCTTTATAATCCTTCCCAGAGGAAGGTGCAATGATTCAGGAACTTGAAAGACATGTCATCAACTATGTCTACAAGGAGAGCGAAGTCTGTTGGTGGTTGTCAAGTGGTATGAACATGGAAAAGAGGGAGAGTGAGAAATGAGACCCGTTAATCCACAGTTAAAGGTTAAGGGTGAGAGCCAGAGGACCTCGTGGATATTTTGCTAAGCGCCTTTATCTCCTACAGAAGAAGAGTGGGCACAGCAGAAGACGAGGGAGGATGTGTTAGAGTGACCGAGACCCGGATATATTGAAATGCTCAGCCACGAGAGATTTGCTACAGAATGGTCACCGAGCCCCAGTGGAAAAACTCTGGACTTCTGAGACACAGCATAGGAGCATCCAAATGGATGCCTGTGAGGATTTTTTTTTTTTGCTGCAAAATTGTCTGTACCCTCACAATGTGTGGCGATGGCCCATCTCCCCTTAGGAAGATGTAGAGAGATGCGACAGAGACCTTATCTTTTGACAGGACCTTATCTTTTAGCCCAGAACCACCCCAAGTCTCTTGGCTTTCAGTCTGACTGTGGTTGTTGCTGGGCGCTGTCAAGTTGGGTCTGAGTCACAGTGCCTCTGTGCACACCAGATTGAAACACTGCCCAGCCCTGCACCCACCTCATCCTCACAGCGGTGGCTATATTGAGTCCATTGTTGCAGCCCTCCATCAGTCCATCTTGCTGAAGGTCTTCCTCTTTTTCATGGCCCTTCTACGAAGGTGTTGGATGTCCTTGTCTAGAGACTGGTCTCTCCTCATAACCCATCCAGGTGGCTAGTAGAATTAGGTCTTAGCCTAACTCTTGTGAGCGATACCCTTTTCACCATGCTAAATCATAAAGTCGAATGGGCCACGTGACAAGCTGAAGAGGAAGAAAAAGTCTCATCTTGATTTACAGGGGGGTTGGCTTGGGATGTGTGTCCAAGTGAAAAAGGGACAGCAATTGCATGCAGCCACCTTCAGAGGAGACTTTGAAAGATGGTGGAGAGAAAAAATTTCCCCACTGTATGGAACTTGGAGCTGTGCGTTGGTAACTTGGACTTTATGTGGAAAAAGTGTCCTGAGGTGAAAATGTCACAACAGAAAATATGTATATATCATTCCATGGAAAACTGATTTGCACGGGGAACTTCACTAACTTAATAAAATGCTCAAAAATTGGTGTCACAAAATAAAATAAAAGGATGGAGTTCCACCTTTCTGGGTACAGTAAACCAGATATGTCTTAATACATGCATCCCCAAAGGGAAGAGTCTGTCTGTGGGTCTGAGAACCAAGAGGTTGAGGCAGAAATGACCTCACTTGCTTTCCCTCCCATGACTTTGAACTGTGTAAATACCAAAATAGGTATTTTCTTGACAGGAGATTAGATGAGGGTTTCATAGAAATACAAGTTTCTCATGCTGTGCCATAAGCTTAACATAGCTAATGTAGGGACTTAATACAATGCCTTTTAGTAATTGATTAAAATAATCAATTATTTTGGGTTCACTAGTCTCAGCTGGCTGGTTCTTGCTCAAAGTCTCTCATGCGTGCATAGTCAGATGTTGATTGGACTGTACGCATATAAGGGCTAAATTGGGCATTAACATCCTAGATGGCTCATTTACTCACATGCATGGAGTGTGGAATGGGATGACTGTGGACTGATCTCTATCCTCATTTGGCTTCTCTGGCTTCCTTATTCTTATTGTTAGAGGCCGATTCATAGTGACCCTATTTTATGAACAGCAGAAGGAAACACTGTTCAGATCAGCACCATCCTTACAATTGTTCTGCTGAGCCCCCTGTTTCTTGGTAAAGTAGAAGTTCAGCCATACAGCATGGAAGCATCCATACAGTGGAACTGCTCCATAGTGATTGTCTCCAAGAGTCAGTTTGCCAAGACAAAAAGAGTGGAATTGAAAGCCTTCTTCTAAATAAATCTCTAACATTATATCTACTACCTTCTATTGGCTACAGACAAGATGTACAACCAATTTGGATTCAATGGAGGAGACTGCAAGAGTCTGAATAATGAAAGCCATGGTTCTAAGGAAGCTGTCTTTGTAGACTAGCTGGCACAGTTGTCTTGAATATTTTCTGAATAGAGAGATTTTTCCTAATGAATAAACATTTTCTTCTATGAATAACCACGGATAATGATTAATAAATTCTATAAAGGACAATGTTAATTGATGCAAATAATTAATCTGTAAATAATAATAATTCTCTTCACCAAGAACTATCTATGGAGTATCCATAGTATACAGAGACATGCTTGGTGATTAGAAGATATAGACAAGGTATTATAACTATCCTCAAAGTTTGTACACTGCTATGCAGAATTTATATTAACATTGATGCTGATAAGGAGCTTGGAATACCAGAAATGGGAATTGTTGTACTGGTACTTATGGGCTTGTGCTACTTATTATTGCTCTCTGAGGTGAAATAAATAGATTTATAATGGGCTTCTGTACAGAATTGTCTCAACAGTAGAATGATACTTTCATAGCTCAAAAACTTTGCAACTCAATGATCTTAATCTGGTTACCACCTCACTCTTTATGACTGGTTTAACTCAAGTAACTGTTTATGAGGATCCCTTGAAATAAATGTCAGAAGATACCTGGTAAACTATAAACTTTGAAACAAACATAAGTGACAGTTATTACCTTTCCAAAAAGAAGTGATGACAGGTATGATATAAATATTTGTTGCATAAGTGAATTAGAAAGTAAAGCACACTTTAAGAACTTTCAGTATATGAGCTGAATTGCTTATATTTTACTTTCTCATTTTGCCCACTTAATCTCATTATACTTGCCAATTCTTGGAGTTTTTGTGTCTTAATCTCCTCCCCCACCCAGATTTATGGTTTAATGAGAAAACTGAAGCAGATGAAGGGGAAATAAATGTCAGGGAGGCAGTGTCATGTCTAAGCAATAAATAACATTATTTATTTCTACATGCATCAGATATTTATTTCATTAAAAGATTATTCAGTCAAAGTTCTGGACTTCTTGATGCTGATAGACTGGTAGGTAGAAAGATAATAAATACACAAACATATGTACTATGGTGTCTGGTAATGAAGATTGTACTATGGGGGAGAAAAGGCAAGATATGGAGAGAGATGGGTTTGATGAGAAAAAGTTATTCTGGTGAGGTGAGAGTTGATAACCAAATTAAGATCAAAGGCCTGCAAGATAAGATGGAAACAGTGAATAATGTGGGCCATGAATATTCCTGCACAAAAATTCAGGTAGAAATTTGTGTGACTCATTGAGGAACAGCTAGACTACTCTAAAGGTTGTGTGTGATGATAGTGGATAGAAAAATGAAGACAAGCAAAGAACATTCAGTAAACTTCAGGGTTCTTTATTTCTCGAATTCTGTATGATGCCAGAGCTATCAAGACAAATAAGGCATAATCTTTGCCCTCGAGGATGTAGTGTCCTAGAGGAACTAGGCATTACAAAAAATCAGGAGAGGTGCCATGCTGTAGGAATGTACAAAGTTCAAAGGAACCCAGCAGAGAGAAAACCTAGGTTTTCCAGCACGTTAAAAGAAAGTTTGGGCTGAGCCCCGGCGGCGTAGTGGTTGTGCGCAGGACTGCGGCCCACTGGGTTGGAGGTTCAAATCCAGCAGCAAGGCTGGGCCTCCTACTCCCACCACCAGAGGGCAGTGAAGCAAAAAAAAAAAAAAAACCCCAAAAAACACCAAACCAAAAACCAAAACAAACAAAAGAAAGTTTGGAGAGGCTATGTCAGAGAAGCTCAAGCAGGGAATGGTGATGAGGTTGGCTACTCCAAAGGAAGAGTAGGGAGTAGGGGAGGAATGAAGACAAGAGAGATAATAGCTCCAGTTATTTCCTGAGTTTGGTAGTTTGGTACTGTTAGAGTGTCAATGCTGATTCAGAAATATTTTTATATACTAGTGAGCTGTAGCTTTTGATTGAAAACTTGTTATATTTTTCTACTTTGTAGTTTTATAAATATATGAATTATGAATTTCTACTTTACCACTTGTCTTTTCATTTCCTTTACAGTGTTTTAAAATTCATATTTAAAATGTGTTTAGTCTAACCTGCTCATTTTATCCTTTGCAATTTTCTTTGTTATACTTTTCACAAAATATTTCACAAGATTGTTTTTCTGAGACAATATACTCTACATATTATTCTAGCACTTATATGATGAAAAAATTATGAATCTGTCTATATAAGTACAACAAAGCAAAGATGAATACTTTTACCTTTTGCATAATGAATTAACTAGAAACTAGGAATTTATTTGTTAAGAATCTAATTCATTGACTCTGGATGTTTATTCAAGTGTCTTCCAACAATTTATTGACAAGTCAGTCTCTTCTGGTTTGAGATGCTAAATTTGACGCATGCAAAATTTTTACTCTTAACTTGGCTTTCTTACTTATAACTCTAGGTTCTATGGTTCTGTTGGATTAGCTATCCTTGTTCTAGTATCTCAGTATTTTAATTATAACTTCAGAATACATTTAAATATCTTGGATAGCAAGTCTTCTCATTTTTAGTGGCTATGTAGATCATGCATTCTTTCAGATAATCTTTTTTTTTTTTTACTTTTTATTTTTATTTTTTTTAGGCATCACTGCCCTGGTGGTGGGAATAGGATCAGATAATCTTTAAAAGCAGTTTTACAAGTAACAAAAAAAAAATCCCTTTACCATTTTGATTGAAAAAAATGTATGAATTCATTCAAAGACCCTGGGCTATTAAGGAAATAGCACTAGGTTATAAGGAGCAGTGATGTTGGGTATATGCATGCTTTCTCTAGTTATTAACCCCCCCTCACCCCATTTCCTACTGCTCAGAATCATTTGGAAGGAGCCGGTTAAACCAATTACTCAATTATGTCAATGGAGGAATTGTTTCTTCTTTCAACACCTGTAGAGACTGGAGGTCATTTGAAGCAGTTTGTTCAGTTGAGATATTTTACCGACTGTGCTGCTGTAGAACACTGTTTTCTAGTTCTACTGCCCAACAAGAGTAAATGAATATATAAATGAAAAGAATATATGTTATGGAACATTCATGATATAAAGTTTTATGTTAACTCCCAAAAGCCACACCCACTGACATCTAGTCAACTTTAATTCATAGCCACCCTATAGGACAGTATGGAACTGCTTCTTAGGGTTTCTGAGACAGTAGTGTAAGGAGTTAAAAATAAAAGAAAAAAGTATAACTCAGATCTCTGTCTTCAATGCGGCAATTACACCCTGAGGGGATGATAAAACAGGTATAAATAGAAATTCAATATAAAGCAAATCATGATAACTGTAATAATTGGTAGCAGGTAAAAACGATAGGATTACAGCCGGAGAAGGGAGAGAGGAGGCAGTGTGCCATTAAAACAGGTCTCTTGGAGAGGCGAAACTCAGATTTATAGTGTTTGCTCATTTGGTGGTATAAATATTCCAACCACGGCAGTTTTCCAGCTGCCCTAAGGCGCTACCGACAGCGGGAAGATATATAGACAGTCACCTCCCAGTGGGCACCCTCTGGATGCCAGGATGAAGCGAGGAATGACTTTTAGTTGGAAATGATCCTCAAAGGATTGTGGGAGAGAGGTGAACTAGGCCTCAAAGTCTTCTCACTGTCACTGCCATTGAGCCCATTCAGACTTGTATCGATCGACCGTCCCTACCCACAGGGTTTCCTTTACAGGAGCAGATAGCCTCAGTTTTCTCCTGTGGAGAGTCTGGTGGATCGGAACCACCAACCTTACAGTTAGAAGTCCAACATTCAGTATAGGACTCACTGTAGTGACTCACTGTAGTGTCCTTGAAAGACAGTGAGCTTCAAAGATAGAAATGGGAGGTGAGCATATTGTAGGAAGAACAAATTGTAGGAACAGAAATTTGGAATTGGAAAATGCACAGTCTTCAGAACTTGTTTGGAGATGCTGGCAGGGGAGGGCCACTACTCATATACCCTCGACCAAGAGATGAAAAAATCCTCAAAACTCCCACTGCCATCGAGTCCGTCATGTTGACTCATTGGGATCCCTTCTAACGGTTTACAGGAATCGAAAGACCAATCCTCTCCCCTTGGAGTTGCGAGTGGATTTGAACTGCTCGTCATGCAGATCACAGCCCACTACACCGCCAGGACAGCCCTCCTTGATCTCAGAAAGTGGTCCTCTTCAACCCACCACACAAGCTTTGAGAGGGATGCACATGGAGTGGTGAAGGAGGGAGGAGACACCTTCCTAGCCAGCCAGATCCGCGGGACCAATCCCAGAAATCAAGGGGGTGATAGATATCACAGCCAGATTGCCCTAGCAATCAAGAACTGCACAATCTCCAGAGAAACTTGGAAAGGTTTTTGAGCAGCTGAGTCCTTTGGAGGGCACTTTAGGGACATTAGAAGCCCCGTTGAAGTGGTAGGTTAAACGTTTGGCTGCTAACCAAAAGGTCAGTGGTTCAAACCCATCAACCGACTTCCCAAGGAGAGAGACGAGGCAGTTGGCTTCAGGAAAGATGTACTGCCTTGAAACCCGTATGACTTAGTTCTACTCTGTCTGATAGGGTGATTATAAATGGAAATAGATTCAATGGCTTTGGGGTTTGTGCCCGAAATCAATCTATAAAGTCTCCTTCCAACTCATAAAGTGGGTGCAGAATTCCGGCGCTGGCAGGGGTCTCCCCATGGCTCCTCACTTCCAGAGTTCAGGGTCCATCAACAGCAGAAGCAACTCATCACTGGCAGAGGTCTCCATGTGCCCACCTCAGCTTCAGAGGTCTGGCTCCATCAGGGCAAAGCCGTGCGGTCTCTCCGCCAGCTCCTCCAGCTTCTCAGACACTGCCATCTTGTCTGGTCCGTGATTTATCATCTCCGAGACTAACTCCCAACAGCTGGGGGAAAGATAGCTTCTCATCTTCACCAGGGAAATATCACGAGATTTCCCAGAAGTCTCAGGAGAAAGCCATGCCCACACAGAGGCCTCATTGGCTACTCAATGGCTATCTCCAAATTAGCAGGCTAGACGCCACCTCTACATTTCAATCATAAAATTAACATAAGCACATGACTGCCACAGGGTTGGTTTAGTTTGTTGGGGTTTTAGTGAGATTAACCTGGCAGATCAAGGTTGGTGCAACTGAGCAGGAGGCAGAGAGCCATTCATGTCTAGGAAACTATGACAAATTGTTGTTGTTGCCAACAGATGGATTTCTTATCCACAGAGACTCCATACAGGTTACAGGCAAGAACTTCCCCGAGGGATTTTCTAGGCTTGCAATTTTGATGAAAGCAGATTGTTAGGTTTTTCTTCCATGGAAGCTCTGATTTGGTTCCCATCAGCAACTTTTAGGCTAGTAGCCAAAGGCTTGACTTCTGTGCCCCAGGACTATAAACCCCAAACTAAACTTACTGTCACTAACTTGATTTTGACTTATCAGGACCCTATATAAATGGTGCCACCAATATACTTGTTTTTTAAAACAGTGTTATTGGGACATAATCCACAAATCATACAATTCAGTAGTTCAATCATATCAATAGTTTTAATCTTGTTGGTTAGTTCATGTTATCCAATGTTATCTTTACTATTATTAGTTCAATAGCTTTTGATTGCAAACAATAGAGCCCCAAATCAAAATAGCTTCCAGAAAGAGAGGTTGTGCAGCTTTGTGGGTATCTTGCACATTTTCCCTTGTCTTACTACTTCAGTGCACATGGCTAGCTTACATCCGCCAGCACGCTAGTTTCTCTGCCAGGGGGCTTCCCTGACTGTCCTGCCTGCTTGGCAAATCTTGATTGCTGTGTAATTAATACTCTCAGTCCCAGGAGTTGGCCCAAACCAATGACATACAGACTTTGAATTATTAGGAGGTTAGTTCTTTTGGTTTCCAGGTAAAAAAACTTGAAGTTAATGGTTCACCCTGGTGTTGATAGTTTTACCACTAAGCTTAGTGGTCCTCAGTAGTGACTGGTTTGACAATATGCCCTTTGTTGGCTGAGTTCCCTTCTTCTTCCCTTGTCCCTTCCCATGTTTCCTAGGATTGTCTTCCAACTAAGCCATTGGACTAAGCCAGTAGAACTTTGTCTACTTGTGGGATCCGAGATAAGGAAAAAGACCATTGCAAGATCTTTTCTTCATCACAACGGGATCCACGACCACCAAAATGTTATCAGAACCCAGCCTGACCCTCATTTTTCATGGCCATACTTTTCTTTTGTGAGGGTAGGTGGCTGCTAGCAGCTGTAGGCTTACATTCTAGCCCCTCACGCCCCTCTGGAACATTCCCAATGAAGTTGTGGGATTTAGACTTGGGTCATGTGCTCATCACTGAGCTCAACACTGTAGTCAGAGAGATGACGATGGGTGTACCAGACCACACCCGCATGGCCAACACACTCCTCTGAGGCCAGGAGGACAAGGCTTCACCTTACATACTTTGGTCATGTTGTTGTCAGGAGGCCAGTCCCTGGAGGCCATCACACTTGGAACCAGAGGGACAGCCGAAGAAGAGGCAGTCCTTCCCAAGATGGATTGACACGGTGGGTGCTACAATGGGTTCAAGCAGAGAGGTAGTGGTGCATAGGCACTAGGCCTGGGCAGCATTGTGTTCTGGTGCATAGAATCATTAGGAGTCTAAACCGACTTAGTAGTACCTGACTACAGCAACAACAATGTTGGGGCTATGCCACCAGGATTTCCACTGTCAGCAGCTTCACTTGTGGTGGATGTATTTCAGTGGAGTTTCCAGACTCAGATAAATTAAGAAGGAAGACCTGGTGAACTGCTTTGAAAATTAGCTAAGGAGCATTCCACAGATCTCAAGCCAACTTGCTTGCCTCAGCTACATCCCCAGGAGGGCCGAATCCATCAAAGAAGGCATTATATTTTGGTGAAGAAGAGTGCCCACAAGGATGTGGGAGGCACACAGTGCGATGGACTGGCCCTTTAGCTGCCATGATAGACTCAATCACCCTGCTGGTTATGAGGGTGATGCAGAACTCAGGCAGCTTTTCATCGTGCTGTGCATGAGGTTACTGTGAACTATTGTAGCAGGTAAGGGGCCGCAAGAATAGCAATTGGCCAGAAATCCCAAAGGTGAGGTCAGCATCATCCAAATTATGTGGGGTCAGAAGAGAATAGCTGTCACTTAGACAAGGGCTGCCATTGGAAAAGTGGGGGTGGGGGGCTTATAGGCCGACAGAAATAACAGGTGCACATTTTGATCAGAGATGTGAACCAGATTTCTGGATGAAAGTGCTCTTTGAGGTTTGGGTCTTGTAACCATGACTCTGTTTTTCAGTGATACCGCATGTGGGATGATTTCCGGGATGTTTATTGACATCCTTTCGAGACCCAACGCTGTCACGCACAGTCCCTGTGCTTGTCTACCCTCTTCCTGCCTGTGTGGCTGCTCTTTCCCAGTGCAGAGAACAGATGGTATTCTCTTGCCAGCCATGAGGGCTTTTTCGGTAAGGCTCTCTTACCAAAATTACTACTGTGGTTGCATCACGTTGCGCACAGAAGTAGATGGCGGAGTCGTTAGGCACCAAGGCAGAGATGGTGAGGCTGAGAGTGTTCTCTGACTCCCGAAACATCACAGAATAGCGTCCTTTCCTTGAGCTCTTACTGCTACTAAACAGATGAATGATGTAAACCATCTCTCCACTGGAAAGCTGTCGATACCAGTAGACTACAGAGTAACTAAAACTGATTGTGAGATGGCAGTTCAAGGTCACAGATTGTCCCTCCGGCCCATGTATGACATTTATTGATTCATGGGCACTCTGAGCTTTGCCATAACCTGTAGGAAAGGAAACAAAGAGGAGAAAAAAAAAACACTTTTATCTTCTGACATTTGTTCACAAGGAATCTGGCACAAGTGGCCCGATTTTGCCTCTGAAAATGAAGCACAGAAATGCAAAGTCCAGTTCCATTTTAACTTCTTTTAAAAATAAACCCCCTCATGCCCTGGGCTCTAGGCTTTGCTGATTCTTACCAAGGCAGCTGAAGGCCATGGCTACGCGGACAAGAGCAGGCAGCCTGGGTTGCATTGCTGGAGTTCTTCCCCCTTGCTCTGCCTGCCACCTGCAGGGTTCTTCTCTCTAGAGCTGGGTTTCTTTGTGGTTTTAGTGCTGTCGAGTCAGGAGTGGAGTTTCTGCATAGGCGAGCATAGTCGTGTCCTCTGCTGTCAAAGTTTGCCCTTCTGCTTCTTTCTCCAGGTCTGCTCCTTTTATTTCAGCAGTTAGTAACATAGAGAATGTTTCCTTTTCTTTTTTAATATTCTGTTGGAAAGGACTGAGCCCCGGTGGCGTAGTGGTTGTGCGCGGGAATGTGGCCCACTGGGACGGAGGTTCAATTCCAGCAGTGGGGCTGGGCCTCCCACTCACACCACCGGAGAGTAGTGATGCCCAAAAAATCCCCAAAAAACAAAAAAAAAATATTCTGTTGGAAAATAGGCGAAGGTTTACATAGGAGGCAATGAGTTTTGTACTCAACAACTTGCACACACTTTCCTCTGCCTCATCAGTCTCAATCCCTTCAATGTTACCATCACATAACCCATGTCCTCCTGGGGTTTCCTGTCTCTATGCCTCCTGATTTTCTAACTCACTGCCCTTGAAGAAATGCTGCCTTTTTTTTTTAAATAAAAAAAACAAAAATAACAACAAATCGTTGATTTTTCTCACAGAGTTGAGTTCATTTCCAGAGCTGAAGGCTGACAAAGAGCTGTCATCATGGGCCGTTGCCTGGTCTCTCTCACCTATCATTTTGAGTCCAGTTCTACCTTTTTCTCCCACTCCATCCAGAACTTCAAAATGTGACCCTTTTCAGACAAGTCAGCAGGAGCCAGTCTATGGGTTCCATTTAGTTTTTCTGGTCTTGGCGCTGTGGGGACTGATGTTTGTGTGCTCCTGAACCCACTCTTCTCTTTCCACGTGTCTCTCAGCTCCCATCACTCCTCTTCTCTTTGGATGGGGAGAAAGCACGAGTTGCCCTTCCCACGGCTGTCCATGAACTCTTAAGACCCTAGTTGCTCCTCATCAAAACAGGATGTAGTACATGTCATTGTGAACTATGTCAGGCCCACCGACGTAGTGTTCCTTGAGAATGTGGTCCTGAATGAGGCTCAGGGACTCATTCTCTTAAGAAGTTTGATGATGTCTAAGAAGTTTTCATAACCTTACTCCTTCCCCTGTCTACATCACCATGTTTATGGGTATATTTTCAGCAAAGGTAAATGCACATATATAAATATTCTCTGTCAAAGCTCTATATATAGTCATGGATATATATCTATATCAATATACATATCCTACTGTTGCAGGATTGTGCATGTAACCTGTTTGCCTCTCCCACTGCCTTTCTCTGGCTCGATCATCTTCTGTCAGTCTTTTTCTTGCTGTATATTGTCTTCCCCTTTCCCCAAGTTTACATTTGTTTGCCCTGTAGCCCCCACCCCCTTCCTTTTATACTCCGGATAACCACCAAAGACTATTTCTTTTAGTGTGAAAACTTTTCCTAGACTTTTGATAATAGAGGCCTCTTGCCATATTTGTCCTTTTGTGATGGACTAATTTCCCTCAGCACAATGTCCTCCAGGTGCATCCATGTCATAAGGTGTTTTGAAGATTGTTTGTTGTTCTCCAACATTGGACAGTATTCTCTTGTGAGTATGTGCCAGACTTCAGTTAACCTGATGGACCTTTAGGCTGTTTCCATCTTTGTGCTATTGTGATAGGAAGAA
>PVJH01013026.1:0-62016 GCA_004026705.1 Nesogale talazaci | reverse complement strand
TTCCCAACCTCTTGTACACAGATGCTGTGCTAATGAATCTAAAGTCTTTGATACATCCTCCTTAGTGGATCCAATCAGCATAATGTCATCAATATAATGGACTAGTGTGACATTTTGTGGAATAGACAGGGGATTGAGGTCCCTTCAGACTATATTATGGCACAGGGCAGAAGAGTTGATGTACCCCTGGGGGAGAGTTGTGAAAGTGTACTGTTGCCCCTGCCAGCTGAAGGCAAACTGCTTTTGGTGATCCTTTGAAATTGGTATCGAGAAGAAGGCATTGGCCAGATCAATAGCTGCATACCAAGTACCAGAAGAAGTATTAATTTGCTCAAGCAATGAGACTGCATCTGGAACTGCAGCTGCAATTGGAGTCACCACCTGGTTAAGCTACAATAATCCACTGTCATTCTCCAGGATCCATCTGTCTTCTTTAGAGGCCAAATGGGTGAGTTAAATGGAGATGTGGTAGGAATCACCACCCCTGAATCTTTCAAGTCTTTGATGGTGGCACTGATCTCTGCAATTCCTCCAGGAATGCGGTATTGCTTTTGGTTTACTATTTTCCTAGGCAATGGCAATTCTAATGGTTTCCATTTGCCCTTTCCCACTATGATAACCCTTATTCCACATTTCAGGGATCCAATGTGGGGGTTCTGCCACTTACTAAGTATGTCTATTCCAATGATGCATTCTGGAACTGGGGAAATAACCATAGGATGGGTTCAGGGACCTACCGGACCCACAGTGAGGCATACCTGAGTTAAAACTCCATTAATAACTTGGCCTCCATAAGCCCCCACTCTGACTGGCGGGCCTTCAAAACACTTTGGGTCCCCTGGAATTAGTGTCAGTTCAGAGCCAGTGTCCAGTAATTCCTGAAAAGTTTGATTATTTCTTTTCCCCCAATGAATAGTCACTCTTGTGAAAGGCCTGAGGTCCCTTTGGGGAAGGCTAGAAGAAAGACTAACAGCATAAACCTTCAGTGATGTGGCAGGGTCCTTCTGCCAAGGGACCTGGCCTTCCCCTCATTCAAGTGGTTGTGGGTCTGTAAACTGACTCAGGTCTGGGAATTGGTTGAGTGATCGTGACTGCCTATCCTGATGTTCACCTGATCCAGCATTCTTCTGCCTGTATAGGTCATGTAAATATTTATTAGGTTTCCTATCTATTTCACTCCTAGGGACACCATGACTAAGTAGCCAGTACCATAATTCCACACGAGACAGGCTGCTTTGATTATCACGAAAGCCTTGTTGGCTGTTACAACCACATCCACCCTATCTCTGTTGATTCACTGCTGACACTTGGCCTCTGTTATGACGGAGTTTAATCAGCCCCATTGTGGGCAAATGTCTGAGTTCCCTTAAGGCAGGTTCCCACAGTTAATCCTGGTGCACACAACAGAGCAATTATAGGATTCTTCAAAGATGCTGGGGCCCACCTCACAAACTTATTCCTTATGTTTGTAGTGAAGAATATGTCCTCAGGGCACCCCCTTTTGGGGTCTATGGGAATATCCTGATAGAGCCATTCCATCATACCAATTTCCCTCGGCTTTTGGATTCCTTCTTCTACAGTGTACCAAGGTAGGTCAAGCAACTCAAGTTGTTCTAATCTAGGCCATCTGGCAGCCCATGCCTCAGTGAACCAGCCAAATAAAGAGTTGGTTCCTCTCTTAGCCTCTCTCGCTGAGACATTGAAAGAAGAGTATGTGCTTAGGGGTCCCATATCTAGAAACTCAGACTGGTCTAATATGATATTTCTTGCACCAGTATCCCACACCCTTAGTAACCATTCCCAGGGATACTCCCCAGGCTTTTGCTTGTACCTATTTGAAAGCTCAAGCAGTTCTTTGTGAGTATAGCATGCTTCTTCTTGAGCAATCAGCGCGGCCTCACCCTTAGGGGCTTTCCTTGCCTTAATTTTAGTTATAGGTCTAGCAGAAACTATCAATGATGAGGGTGTCTCCTGGGTGTTCTCAGCACTATCTAGTAAGTCATTTCCCTCGGGCAATGGTAGAGATGCAGCCCCACCTGTCGTTTCACCTTGAGTAGATTGGTTAATCTGCTCAGGTGTGGGTGGTTTTGTTGATAATAGACTACTATCTTCAGCTGGGAGGGGCAGATCTATTGACTGGGCTGGTTCAATTGTTTCTAATGGTGGCATAATACCTTCCTCTTCTGAATCATCAACCCATGTATTCCCATCCCATGTTTCAGGGTCCCAATTTTTTCCTATCAATGCCCTCACTTTGGCTTCTGACACTGCTCTAGATCTGCCATTCAGCTGATGTTGTAATTCAGCCACTCACATAATGAGACTTTGGACCTGGTTCTCAGCAATATCAGCTCTTTTACTATAGGCAAAAAGGCTTTCCTTTGTAGCACAGGCAGATGCCTTCAAGTCCGTGAGTCGGCATTTAAGACGTGCTTCTGAGGCCTTGAGGCAATCCCTCTCCTTAATCACATAGTCTATTGTAAGGAGGATCAGCCAACCAGCTTCCTTATACTTGGCATTTTGATAAAACTGCTGGAATATATCAGACATATGTTCTCCCAGAACCTCTCCTGTAACCAGCACCCCATCCATCGGTGCTCCTACTTTAGGTATTAGCATTGCTATTTCACACCATGGACTAGTAGGATTGGCAAAATTACCCATGGCTTTAGGTCTAGAATTAGCATCACCAGTGCTCTTAAGACTAATCAGATTGGAGAGCCAATCAAAGAGACCCATATTTATGATTTTATTTCTCTAGAAGCACTCCCAGTACCACTTGTATTAGGCAGGGTTCTCTTAGAGAAATAAAAATCAGAACACTAGTAATTCTTTTTACATATTTATATATAGAGAAAGGTATATAAGATAAGAAAGAAACAGTTAACTATCTATAAAGCAGTACAGATTGCTCGGTGCAACTCACTTGCATGAGGCAGCTAGAAGACTAGCAGTCCTTCAAGTCTTGAGGGCCGCTGAGTAGTCCTCTGTAGAGCAATCCAGGCTATCTGGTCACAGGCAGCAAATAGCAGAGCAGATCGCCAACATTCACCAACTGTCAGCCAGATGACAGAGTCCAACAGTCCCCAACTCAAGAGACGTATATCCCAGGAGTGTGGCGAAGCAGGGCTTGAAGGCACCTCAACTCACAGCAACACAGTCCACGATTAGGTGTCCCATGGGTAGTGTAGCTGGGAGGTCAAGGCACAGGACGAACAAGGCAGCTCTCTGTTCTGAAAATCAATAAGCAAGAGAGAGGGTGGGACTTGCTGAGCCCTTCCTATCTCTGCCCTTCAATTCATCCCGTGTGTTCATTGGCCGTGCCGTCACAACAGACCCATCAATTTTCTGTGGCCATGTTGGCATAACAAACCTAACCATCACAGTGTGGCACTCCATAAGATTCACCTGGAACTCCTAAAGGTCACAAACAGATCTAGAACTATTTATAGGCCTTTCTTTGGTTATTGTAGTTTTGTTTTGTCTTATTTTTATTCTAATTATTATCTCTGTGTGTCTAGCTAGATAAGATATGTGGGATAAACAATTTGGAAGAGAAAACAATGGGACCCATGGTTCCAGGTGGACATGGGAGATGGGGAGACAATGGAAATGAAGGGGTGTGTGTTTCAGGGAAGAGAGAAAAATAAGTGACCTAAAATCAATGGTAAGGAGAGTGTACAGGGCCTGGTGGGGCTTAATCAAGGGGAAAGTGACCAAAAGGAATGACTGAAACCTGAAGGAAGGCCAAACATGATAGTGGGAAAAGAGGAAAGTAAAAGGAAAGCACTAGGAGGCAAAGTACATTTATAAAGATCTAAATATAGGCGTGCACATATGTAAATATATGTGCTATGTGTGCTATAGATAAATAGATCTATGCTCATATATTTGTATACTAAGTATTAAGGTAGCATATGGACATTGGTCCTCTACTCAAGTACTCTCTCAATGCAAGAACACTTTGTTCTAATGATGCAGCATTCTGTGACACTCGTCTTCCCAACACAATCACTGAAGACAAAATGGGTACATAAGCAAATGTGGGGAAGAAAGCTGATGGTGCTTGATTATCAAAAGATATACTGTCTGGGGTCTTAAAAGCTTGAATATAAACAAACCGTTGTCTATCTTAGAAGCAACAAAGCCCACATGGAAGAAGCATGCCAGTTGTTTGATCATGTGGTGTTGATGGGATCAGGTATCAGCATCAAAGACCCAGAACAAACAATCATATCGATGTGAATGGAGTGGAGAAGATCCAAAGCCTATCTGAAGACAATTGGACACCCCCCATAGAATGGTCACAGGAAGCAGATGAGTCAGCCAGGGTGCAGTGTAGCACTGATAAAACATAAAACTTTCCTCTCGTTCTTTAATGCTTCCTTCCCTCCCCTACATTTTCATGTTCTCAATTCTACCTTAAAAATCTCACTAGACCAAAGCAAGTTCACTGGTACAGGTAAGAGCTGGAAACAGGGAATCCAAGACAGAGAGACCGCTCAGGAACAATAATGAGAGCAGTGATATCATGAGGGTAAGGTGGGGGGAGAAGGGAGAACCAATCACAACGATTTACATTAAACCCTCTCCCGGGGAATGGACAATAGAAAAGTGGATGAAGGGAGACAGAGATCAGTGTAAGACATGAAAAACTAATTATAAATGATTAAGGGTTCATGAAGGAGGGATGTAGAAATGAGCTGATACCAAGGACTCAAATAGAAAGAAAATGTTTTGAAAATGATGATAGCAGCAAATGTACAAAGACGCTTGACACAATGGATGGATTGATGGCTTGTGATAAAAGTTGTAAGAGTTAAAAAAAGTTGTAAGCATTATAAAATGATTTTCAAAATATATTGGCTATCATTATTGAAATCTTATTTGATGTATCCTTCAATGCCAGCATGCATAGGACTATTTATAGGTAAAAAAAATCACCTAGTAATTGCAATTATCATTATCCGCTTTTGTTTCAAGATATTACATCTATAATCACTAGAGTAATCATCCCAAGATGTATCAGAGGACAGTCACTTGATTCCTCTCATTTTATTTCCATGACTTCTTGTAGCTGTATCATTTTGAAGTAAGAATAATTTGGAAAACACTACATATAATATTGAATGGTTTTTACAGATACCATACTACCTTCAGAGATCTTAAATTATTCAATTTTTGTGGTGGTCATGTGCTTATGTTAATTCCATGATTGAGATGTAGGGGTGGAGTCTAGCCTGTTAATCTGGAGATAACCATTGAGTAGCCAATGAGGCCTCTGTGTGGGCATGGCTTTCTCCTGAGACTTCTGGGAAATCTCACGATATTTTCCTCATAGAGATGAGAAACTATCTCCCCAGTTGTTGGGAGTTAGTCTCAGAGATGATGAATTATGGACAAGACAAGATGGCAGTGTCCGAGGAGATGAAGGAGCCAGAGGAGAAGCCACATGGCCTTACCCTGATGAAACCAGACCTCTCGAGCTGGCAAAGTCACATGGAGAGTTCTGCCAGTGCTGAGTTGCCTGTACCACCACTAGATGCTGTTGATGGGCCCTGAGCTCTGGGAGTGAGGAGCTGTGGGGAGACCCCTGCCAGCACCGGAATTCTTTATCCACTGGCCTGTGACTTCGTGAGTCGGAAGGAGACATTATGGTATCAGCCATATGGGCTAATATCGGACTTGTGACTTTGAACTGGACTGTGTTGGGATGCTTTCTTAATGTCCTACTCCTCTTAGATATAGATCTTTCCCTTATATCCATACGCGTGTCTATGAATCGTTTCTCTAGTCTACTCAGTGAACACAATTTTCATAGCAATCTTGAGTTGTTGGTGGTATTACAGGTTGTCAAGCAGGTTGCAATTCATAGCACAGGAGTACAAAACACTGTCTACTCCTGCACCATGCTCACAATTGTTATGTGTGAGCCAAATGTTGTAGCCACATGTCAATCAATCTCATCTGGGGTCTTCTTGTTTGCTGGTCTTCCACTTTTTCCAATGACTGATCTTCCTAATAACATGCCCAAACTCTTTCCTCGAAAGACAGATTTGTTGTTCTTCAGGGAATCCACAGCACTCTCACATTTCCTTCCCCAAATCTTAATTCAAATGTACCAGTTCTTCTGTGCTCTTCCTTATCCCTTGCCCAATTTTCACATGCATATAAAGCAAGTGAAAATACCATGGCTTAGATTAGGGGCACCTTTGAACTCAAAGTGATGCTTTTGTCCTTCAACATTTTAAAGAAGTCTCATGGAGCATATTTCGATTTGTTGACTGCTGCTTCCAAGAGCATTGATTGTGGATTAAGCACAATTAATTTCTTGACATCAGCAATGTCTCTATTTATCATGATATTGCTTATTAGCTTGGTTGTGATGCTTTGGGTTTTGTTTACATTCAGTTGTAATCCACACTAAAGACTTCAGTCCCTGGTCTCCATCAACAAGTGCTGCAAGGTCTCCTCACTTTCCACAAGCAAGGCGGTCAATCAGTCTTTTTCCAAGCCCGGTTTTTCTTCATATCATCCAGCTTCTTCGATTATTTGCCCCTGTCCACACAGTTTGAGTGATTTTGGTGAGAAGATATAACCCTGATGCACTGTGATAGGTGTATTGAGCCAACTAAGCCTCCATAGGATCATGTGGGTAGAGTTTAATCAGATTAAACCTTGATTGGAGGGTGATGAGATGATTGACTGTCCAAGACCCTTCTTTCCCTTCTCTCTTTCTCCTTCGTGATTGGATGAACACTCTGATTCCTGAGCTAGTCCTTTGCCTCAACAGTTGTTGCGCTCCTGTGGACCAAGATAACCTGTGGAACATGTCACCTTGCTGTGTTTGTTAGTTCAGGTTGACTAGAGAAACAAATTCATCAACACTCATAGGTGTATAAAAGAGGGCTTTCTATGAAAGAGCAAGTGTATATTGAGAAAACATCTCAGCCCAGTCCATATCAATTCCATAAGCCCATATGTCCAATACTAGTCCATAATTTCATCTTTAAACTCACAGAGGACATACATTGATGCAGGAAGATCACAGGGCGGGTGTGTAGAGAGTCCTTTGGATCCAGTGACAATAGAAACATCTCAGCATGGGTGTGGGTCTCCACGTGGCTCCTGCAGCTCCCTGAGTGTCTCAACATCAGGGAAGGGAAGGCAGAGAGAGTGGGTCTGGCCTCCAGTGAGCCACTTATCTCCATCACATCTCCAGATGAGGTCATCAAGCTGTGACCTGATTGACAGGCTAGACTCTACCTCCTTTGCTCAAGTTGACAGGAAGGAGCTTATGTAACTGCCAAGCTGTACATCACTGAGGTTCCTTCAAGACCTGCCTCTCCAAGCTGCTGATGCATACATCCCTTCACTGTGTGTACACCTTAAGACTCCAGTGGGGCCTGCTTCACTAAGCTTCTGACCTATTGTTTGTTAGTGCCTCTCCCTGCCGCTGTCTGCTGTCTGTGGCAAATTTTGCCTTAAAAATGAGTTGAAATGAACACTCTGTACTGCTGTGTGGACTAATCAGTCATTATAGTTCGTCTTGCTGTATATATAAACATAAGTGCCCTGGTTTTGTTTCTCTAAAGAACCCTGCCTAACACGTGCACATCTTCTTTTGTTTTAAACTATGTCAGTTTCACTGTTCTTTTTGGACAACTATCTCTATGCACATGTACAGGTTCTTGAATACAATGAAGTGTTCTCAAATTCCAATTCTCAGTGTTATCCATAGTTTGCTGTGATCCACATAGTCAAATGACTTTTCATAGTCAACAAAACACAATCGAACTGCCAGGATCCAGCTGATGTCAGCAATGTTATCCTTTGTTTCACATCCTCTTCTGAATCTGGCTTGAATTTCTGGAAGCCCCCTGTTATTATAGTGTCAATACTATTGTTGGATTATCCCCTACAAAATTTTACTTGACATTAATGATATTATGAAATAATTTCTGTCATTCTGTTGGGTTATCTTTCTTTAGAATGAGTGCAATTATGAATCTCTTTCAGTCAGTTGGCTACATAAATGCCTTCCAAAGTTTCTGGCATACATGAGTGAGTGTTTCCAGTGCTTCAATTTGTTGAAATATTTCAACTAGTATTCAGCCAATTGCTGGAACTTTATTTTTCCCTACTACTTTCAGTTAAAGCTTGATAAAAAGGTATCATTATTATCCTTGTTCCTAAAACTGACCCTTAAAGGGTCAAAATCACCCCAAAATGAAAAGGCACTGTCTGGACTCCATCGTGACCAGCTCACTTTGGACAAAGCTAACACTTGTCTTCTTAATTCACAGATCCTGTTTAGAGCAAAGAAAACACTTCCTCTTCAGGATGAGTTAAGAGAATTCCCTCAGAACAAATACCAACTAGATGCCCAGGTTTTTGTGGCAATACTGAGATACAGAGCAATGTAATATTCATGGGCATGTTCTCCTCCACATAGCTGCATATGCGTTCTTCATTTGTATTTGGAGTGACTTCCCATAATCCAGATACTTAGAAGCAGATAGAAAAGACCCAGAACTCCTAGTCTTCAGAAGGCATTACCCAGTGATCCCAAACCAAGGCCACCATTAGCAAGTCAGTTTTCCGAGATTTTTCATCTTTAAAGGAGCAGTCTTATCTTTCTTCCATGAAGTAAGCTGGTGGTTTTGAACCACCTATCTTTGTTTAGAGGCAAAAGCCTTACCTGGTTAGCACCATCAGAGCATATTTACCAAGTTATAAGACATATTTTTAAGTATGAAAGAAGATGCGGACAAACAATATCCATTTTTTTTCTTAACTTCTCTCCATCTCCATTCTCCCCAACATTTAAGCTAATCAATGAAATGCTCTACCCTGGCTAGGAGAGTTGAAGAGGACTTAAGAAAGTTAGATGCAATAAGAAATTTGTGTATTCTCCCAATTCCTTGCACTAGCCAAACACAGATGGGGTGTGTCTGGTGAGAGTGTACAAAGGAGTTCCTTTAAAATTCAAAGATCTGATAACAGATCTGTCTGGTGCCTTGCTTCTTGAATCAAGTCTAGGGAGATTATAAGCCTGATCCACTGGTATGAGTCAATACTAGTATACAGATGGTGCCACAGAATAGTGGAGCTACAAGCTCTTCTGAGTTTCCTATATCCCCAAAAGAGTTTAGAAGCCCATCTGAATATACCCAAACATTGGATGGAAATACACAAAACATCTGGGGAAAAAACAAGCTCATGTGTCCTAGTGTGCAGCATAAGGAATACCACATCAGAAGCAAGCAACTAGGGGTAGGGCTCCTGGGGTCTAAGAAGAGTGAGTGCATTGCCTCTTGGTGGGATTGCTGATTTATGGGAAGACATCTTGGATGGATGCAAGATGTGATACATCTATGGGAGCAGACCAACAGAGCATCACGGCAACTCAAGATGGAAAAGTAGATGTCCAGTTTCCTCCCTGCCTTAAGTCCTCAATATCATGTTGAGAACCGTGAGAGACTTCAGACTCTAGTGTTAACCCAAGGGATAAAAAAACAAATGCTAAGGAAAACATTGACCATCACTTAGTTCTAAATTAGAAGGCGAGTCACTGAATTTGACTAGGTTTGCTCAAAAGTCACTATATTAAGTTTTCTCTATCAATTTGAATGAAAAATCAAAATGGAAAGGCCAAAAAGAGAAATAATAAAGAAAGAAACATTTTTGCCCACCTAAGTATGTACCTGATCAGCTAATATGCATTGTACCAGCTATTGCTTATTGGGTGCTAACTTGATGGCAAGTATGTTATACATATTCTTTAATCATAATATTTATGAGGTATGTATTACTGTCCCCAGGTGTAAGGCCAGAGGGATTAATTTACCTGCTCAGGATCACTTGACTAATTATCTATAAAGTCGGGACTTATATCTACAAGATTTTAATTTTCCCTTTTTACCATTTGTACCTCTGACTTCTAAACTATGTAATTACAGTATCTAAGTAACAATAAATGTAATTAGAATTATAAAGCTAAGTTTAGCATATTACCTCAGTTTCCATATTGTCCCTTCAAAAATCATGTTAATAGTCATAAACTATTGAATTTCTTGTCCATTTCTTCTTTATATGTACCTATTAACCCCGTGAGAACAAAGCTTCAGCTGGAAAAAAAAAAGCTGTCATGTTCTTTAATAAGAATGAGCATCAGTGTAAATTTAGATAATCTCAGGTCTGATGAACAAATATATTTTAAAAATTAATTAGGAATTTTCCCCCTTGTAACACACTTAAATTCACTGCCATTGAGTCAACTGAGAAAGTTATATGTTAATGCAGCTTGATCATGATTCTCAGCAGGTTTGACAGCTATTATGTAATCATACTATATTTTGTGTCCTGATGTGAGCAGTCAATCAGTTGAAATGGGAGTTTGCGTGAAGGTGTGAGAGTATGGTATATTATTTAATGTATATGGCAAAGATTGCTTTCTCTTGAGGCTACATATGATTCATCTTCTAAGCTCTGGTTCTTGTGATGTGGGCCTTCAGCTTGATGTATGACTTGCTGGTTTCGGGTTTGTTAGCTCCTGTAACCATGAAAGAGTCATGGGCAGCTCTAGCAAGGTCAAAGAAAAAGGCTTTTAAAGCACACAAGCAAGTCTTAATGAAGGTCTCAGCCTAAGGACTCCCTGACCTAAGGGAAGGGAAAAAAAACCCAAAACCCTTTTTCCTAGAGTGTCAGAAAAAGAACAAGGTTGCAGTAGAGGTCTACTTCAATTTTAGAGACCAGAACCATAACTGGTAGCACATCTGTCCTAAAATCTGCCTGCCTTCTTCCCCGGAGTCAAGAACAAGCTATGTGCCTCCTGTTGTTCTGCTGATCTGTCTTCACCTGGTAGCCCAGTTTGGCTCTTCCAGATTGTCGCAGTTCCATGTAAGAGTGGTGGTGATTAATGGGTATAGTCCCTTTCCACTCCATATGGTGGATCAGGAACCTCACAAGTTTAGGGCAAGTGAAGAGCATGGACTCAGAAAAAATATAGAGGTCCTACATCACATCTCAGCAGGAAGTAACCAGACCAGTGGGCCCCCAATATCCCAAATGAATTCAGTATCCTATTCTCTTCAGGGGGGAATCTCAGGGACAGATAAAAGTCTGGATAACCTATGAGGGCTGAATGGCCTATCCCGAGTTGCCTCACAGGATCTATTCCAGGGGTCATGTCCAGATAATCTCTATACTAATACCACCCCCACATGATAATGAGGTGCATAAGCTGTGCATTAGGAGACCATTCATTTTGCTGGAATAAGGGACCAATCAGAATGCATGAAAAAGGGTCAATGAAGTACTATGCTAGTTTGGGTAGATTAGAGAAACAAATTCATAGACACTCATATGTATAGGAGAGAGCTTTATATGTAAGAGCAATTGAATATTGAGAAAACATCCCAGCTCAGTTCATATCAAGTCCATAAGCCCGATTTTAGCCCATATGTCCAATACCATTCCATAAAGTCCTCTTCAGACTCACAAAACACATGCAATGATGCCAAATGCAGGAAGATCACAGGCCAGTGGGTTGGAAGTCTTGTCACTTCAGTGGTGTTCTAAGCATCTCAGTGCTGGCCACGGTCTCCACTTGGTACCTTCAGCTCTGAAACTCTAACTTCCTCAGGGAAGCTTCATGTCGCTTTTCCTCAGAAATATCTCACAAGGTGTTAGCAGAGAAAGAGAGTGGGTGTGCCTCCCACCCCCAAGGAGGAATTATAGGAGTACCCAGAATCCTCAGGGGAAGGCCATACCCTCACAGAGGCCTCATTGGCCAAATCCTGATGGATAGACTAGACTCCACTTCTGCACTCTTAATTCCCAAATTGACACCAGATTATTTAACTACCACAAGTAGCAAGATCGTGGCTGAAATGAGCCAATGGGGTCCTGCATCTGCCTCTTATAAAACCTAATGTCTTATTCCTTGATATTATTGATTGCCTCAAATCATGAAGTGTCCCACTGTGTGATTGAAGTATACTTTGCTTATTAAATCTTTACTCAAGCTACCACCTGATCCACAGCCTTCACAGCTGCATAGGTTCATTTCCTTGAACATGAGTGTGTGTACATAGGTGCAATAGTGTATATATGCATATGCCAGGGATAAACCAACGATCCTCTAGAGAACCCAGACTCAGATATACTTTTAAACAATCCAGAGGTGAGAACAATGGGACCAATGGTTCCAGGTAGACAAGGGATAGGAGGAGATGGGGATGGGGGAGGGATGGAAGGGGTGCCAACAAACCCAGGGACAGCGAAAAATAAGTGATCTAAAATTGATTGCAAGGAGAGCATAGGATGATTGGGGTGGGGGTGGGGATGGGCTCAATAAAAGGCAATGTAACCCAGAGGAATTACCAAAACCCAAATGAAGGCCAAACATAATAGTGGGACAAGAGGAAAGTAAAAGGAAATAGATAAAAGAACTGGGAGACAAGGAACATTTATAGAAGTCTAAATACAGGCATGTATATATATGTATAAATATATTTATATAATGACAGGGAAATAGATCTATGTATATGTGTTTATTTATAAAGTATTGTTGCAGCAGATGGACAGAGGGCCTCCACTCAAGTACTCCCTCAACCCCAAAACAATTTATTCTACGAACATGGCACTCTGTGATGTTCAACTTTCCTTACATGATTGCTGAAGACAAAATGGGTACATAAGCAAAAGTGGTGAATAAAACTGATCGTGCAGGCTATCAAAAAATATAGCATCTGGGGTGTTAAAGGTTTGAAGATCAATAAGTGAGAAATAGCAAAGTCTACATGGAAGAAGCACAGCAATCTGTGTGATCATGTGGTGTCAATGGGATCCGATATCAAGTATCAAAGACCCAAAACAAAACAAACAAACAGATAAAAAATATCAATGAGGATGAAGGGAAGGGCAGAGTGGTGACCCAAAGTCCATCAGTAGTCAATTGGGCACCGTTGGTCAGGACCACAAGGAAGAGAAAAGCCAGTGAGGATGCAGTATAGCACTGATAAAACACACAACCTTCCTCTAGTCCTTTAATACTTCCACCCTCACTCCCCAGACCCCACTACCATAAGCCCAAGTCTATCTTACAAACCTGGCTAGGTCAGAGCAAGTATGCGGTACAGAAATGAACTTGAAACACAGGGAATCCAGAACAGATAAATTCCTCAGGACCAATAAGGGAAGCAGCAATGCCTGGAGAGTCAGGGAAAGGTGGGGAGGGGGGGAGAAAGAGGGGATACCAATCACAGTGATCAGCGTATGGCCCCTCTGGGGGATGAACAGCAGAAAAGTGGGAAAATGAGACAGCGGTCAGTGTAAGATTTGAGGGGGGTGCGGAGAATAATCCATAAATTGTCAAGGGGAAGGGAGGGTGGGGAGAAAGAGGTGAAAATGAGGAACTGATGCCAGGGGCTCAAGTATAAAGAAAATGTTTGAAACAGATGAGGACAACATATGTACAGATGTGTTTGACACAATGGATATATGTATAGATTGTGATGAGAGCTGTAAGAGGCTCCAATAAAATAAAAAAATTTTGAAAAGGAAAAAAGTCTGAATGATCTCTATCTCTTCTTTCTTCTGGTATACATAGTCATCACAGAATTTGGACAGGATATCCTGATAGACTCCAAATTTGGAAGTGAAGATGGGAATGTATGGGAAAATATCCTTTGCTTTCAGATTTCTGATATCCTCAGAACACATAGCCAGCTAGCACTAGTAGCTTCCTATGAGATCCCTCCCCTCCTGGCATTGTCAAAAAAGGGAATTCCTCCATGAGAACAAAGGACAAGAAACAGGAATCATTGCCTTGATTGAACGAAGTGTTAGTTCTTCACATATTTAATGGTTAGCAGTGAGGAACAAAGGTTTATTCCAGAACTGGTTGAGAGGAATGAGAGGGAGCAGAATGGTGTTACTAATCATTTTGATTCACAACATCAACTATTTTCTTAGCAAGAATCATGATGCTTTCCTCAGGACCTATAAGCTATAAAATATTTTTTAAGAATGAAGGGAAGAAAAGGAGATTGAAAGATACAGATGATGTGGATTTATTGTGAGTGGTTTTCATTCGTACATGAAATTATCTGGGTCACTAGTTCAAAGTACATGTGAATATAGGGCCATATCTTTGTTTATTTCCCAATTGATCTCTAGACCATGTAGCTGGTATTATTATGGGGTGCAGACTCTCCTCAATACACTTAATTATTCAATTACAGGTGTTGATTACACTAGATTATATCATTTGTCCAAAAGTGTTGACCCTTCCATGTATTAGAATGAGGCAATTGAGCATCGAGCAACCTACTTACGCATAATTAGATAAAGGTTGGGTTACTAATCAAACAGACAAATGAACAAACAATTCACTCACTGTTCTAGAATCGAGCCTACACTTATTGTTATCTTGGCCACTGATATTTTGTGGTCGTTATATAGCCTTATTGTGGTCAATGTCAGCCAAACCATGTTCTTTGCAGTTCCCCTTCAAAACAAGAAGTATTTATCTACCCACCCCTCGGGAATCTGGTGGCACTGTGAGTTCATTTTTATTAGCTCCCACTTTCCCTACCATTCCCCTGCCCCAAACAGCAAACAAACCACCATCAACAAAAGCAAAGCATAAAGAACAAAAAAAGTCTCAATGCCCCCCCCAAAAGCAAGAGAAAATAATAAATACAAGAACAAATTTAAAATGACTCAAAATGAAAACCAACTCTTAATTAAGAGAAACTCCTCAATAGCTGCTTTTACAAAATCCTAGAAACTTCTCTGTCTAGAAAAACTATCTCTGACAGAGCACTCTATCATATAAATTCATCTTAGTGAGTGTGGCAGTCATGTGCTTATGTTAATTTTATGATTGAAATGTAGGGCTGGAGTCTGGCCTGTTAATCTGGAGATAGTCATTGAGTAGCCGATGAAGCCTCTGTGTGGGCATGGCTTTCACCTGAGACTCCTGGGAAATCTCGCAATATTTCCCTCATGAAGATGAGAAGCTATCTCCCCCAGTTGTTGGGAGTTAGTTTCAGAGATGATGAATCACAGGCAACACAGAATAGCGGTGTCTGGGAGGCTCGAGCAGCTGGTGGAGAAATCACATGGCTTTGCCCTGATGGAGCCAGACCTCTGAGGCTGGGGCAGCCACATGGAGGCCTCTGCCAGCGATGAGTTGCTTCTGCCACCATGGGATGCTGTTGATGGACCCTGAGCCCTGGAAGCAAGGAGACATGGGGAGATCTCTGTTGATGTTGGAACTCTGTAACTACTGACCTGTGACTTCATGAGTCAGAAGGAGACTTTATGGACTGATTTTGGACATATGGGTTAATATCGGACTTGTGACTTTGAGCTGGACTGGGCTGGAACGTTTTCTCAATGTCCTGTTCCTCTTGAATATAAACCCATTCCTTATATCCATATGTATGCCCTTGAATTTGTTCCTCTAGTCTACCCGGACTGACACAGTGAGGCACCCTATTGCATACACAATTATTGGGTAGTGATTTTATGAACCAATTTAAGAAAACTCAAGATATGCATCTCCTTAAACTCAAATAACTGAGGAAAGGCAGGTGCAGGATCCAAATTAAGATTTTTCAGTTCCCTACAGTTTTCTTGATATTGAAGTTATACTGGGGTCTCAAAGAAGCCCAATAAATAGCATCTCTCCTTTTGTGCCTGCACTCTGTACAAATTCACAAGTGAAAAAAGCACTGGCTCATAGAGAACAACAACAACAACAAGAAGAAGCCACCTTAGTTTATGATAAAAATTGAGTTGAAGAGGTGGCTTTTTGTCAACAAAGTGAACCTGTCAATATGGGGTCAGATAGACCTCCCCAGTGAAAAGAAACAAAATCAAAACCTTCCCAAAAGAAATACTAGAAACTTTTCTCTCTGTCTGATACCAATCTAAAATTATCTTCAGACTCACAAAAGTTATGCAATGGTGCCAAATGCAAGAAGATCACAGGCCAGTGGGAGGAAGGTCTTGTGGATCCAGTGGTATTATAAGCATCTCAGCACTGGCAGGGCCTCCAGGTGGCTTCTCTGACTCCAGAGATCTGTTTTTCATCATCCTCTTTCCATGTATCATCACTATAGAAATGTCTCTCAGGGAGTCAGCAATTATCCAACCTCCAGAGCTATTTTCTTTTTTTAAAAGAATCATTTTACTAGGGGGCCCATACAAATCTTAACACAACCCAAACAATCATCCATTGTGTCGAGCACATTTGTACATTTGTTGCCATCATCATTCTCAAAACATTTGCATTTTACTTGAACCCTTGTTCTCAGTTGTCATCTTCTCCCTCCCTCCCCAGCCCTCCCCTCCCTCATGAATCCTTGATAATTTATAAATTATTATTATTTTATCATGTATCACACTGATCAAAGTCTCCCTTCACCCACTTTTCTGTTGCCCACCCTCTTGGGAGGGTGTTATAGATAGATCATTGTGATGGGTTCCCCTTTTCTCCCCACCACCTTCCCCTTCCCCTCATGGATGGCTACTCTCAATATTGGTCCTGAGGAGATTATCTGTCTTAGACTCCAGCTCTTATCTGTACCTGTGTACATGCGCTGATCTCGCCATATTTGTAAGGTGGAATTGGGGTCAAGATAATCAGAGGTGGGGGGAGAGAAGCATTAAAGGAACAGAAGGAAGTTGTATGTTTCAGTGATGCATTCCTGTATTCTGACTGGCTCATATCCTCCCTGTGACGCTTTGGTAAGGGGATGTCCAATTGCCTATTCACAATGATATATTTTTTTGTTCTGGGTCTTTCGTGTCTGATACCTGATCCCATCAACACCTCATGATCACACAGGCTGGTGTACTTCTTCCATGTAGACTTTGTTGCTTCTCAGCTAGATGTTGCATGTTTATCTTCAAGCCTTTAAGGCCTTAGATGTTATATCTTTTGATATCTGGGCACCATCAGTTTCCTTCACATTTGCTAATGCACCCACTTTGTCTTCTGTGATTGTGTCAGGAAAGTGGAATGCCGGGTTAATAGAACAAAGTGTTCTTGCATTGAGGGAGTACTTGAGTAGAGGCCCAATGTTGTATCAGACTTGTGGCCTTGATCTGAACTGGACTGGGATGTTTTCTCAATATTGAATTTCTTTTGTATATAAAGCTCTTTCTCAGAGAGAGAGAGAGAGAGTTCTCTTTGCAGTTAATCATGCCTCAAAGTAAGATATGTAGAGCTGAGCATGCCTAACTCTATCAGTCAGCTAAAACATTCCATCCTTCACGTGGGAAATGTGAATAACGGCATGGGAGAGGCCAAGAGTGACCCAAAATGAGGTCACTTTGTCAAAAGGAAACATAACATCATGAGTTGGATAGAAATGTACCCTTAATATGCCAGGTTTATTTGATATCAATGCAAACTAGTCTTCCATAGAAAAGCGATGCCATCCCATCACGCTATAAAGGGAAGTAACAACTTCCGATCTCAAACACAGTTTGATTGACTGTGAGGTGAAATGGGATGGCATGCATCCTAAACCGCTGCTGCTATGAAACTGATTCCAACACGTAGTGGCCATACTGACAGAGTGCAATTGTTCCCTAGGGCTTCCCAGACTGTAAGTCTGTACAGAGCAGACGACTTCATCTTTCTCAGTGAGAGCAACTAACTAGTGGGTTCCCATTGTTAACCTTGTGGTTAATAATCCAGTGCCTAACACACAGCATCACCAGGGCTCAGAATTGATGGTTGGATGTGGTGGTGTGGGTCTGCTTCCATGTAAAATTTACCTGGATGGCCTTCACGCAGGAAAAGGGAAAAAATGTTAAGAATATGTTAGCTGGTAAAAGATGACCTTAATTATAACAAAGTGGTAATTTCGCACCCAACTTTCACCCTCAGAGAAATGTTCTTTCAGATGCAAACAGATCAATTACCTTTTAGAAAATTCTTCTACTAGACAAGTCTGGATCTCAAGTAGATTGCCAACTGAACATATTTCTAATCCATTACCAAGTCCAGCCATTATTAGCTTCTTGCAGCCAATGCAACTCTAAACACATAAAGAACTGATAAATGCATCTCTCCTATCGAGGCAGCAAAGATTACTGAGAGCTAAACTTTTTTTTATAAAGTAGGTAGAAAGCAGGAATGTTTCTCATAATATCCTGTCCCCACCATCTTGATTCATCTACAGTGAAAAAGGGGGAGGGTGTGAGTGTGGAAACGTGTGTGTGTTGTGTTTCAAATTGCATTTCTTTGGCTACATCTCTAGTGAAATGATTAAAGAACTTTAGCTCTTTGCAACCAGCTCGCCCAAAAGTTTGCCTGTGCTTAGCTTACTCAATATGGTTCTCATTTGCTTTCAACCTCATTCATTTCTTATGATTTGTCTTTCAGAGAAAAAGGCAGCAAGAAAAATCAACCTTGGGTTTTGCTAATTAGGGCTTGCATTCTTGCTGGTATATTTCAGGAAGACAATCGGTTCCTTTTGCCCAGTTCTCTGGAGAACCTTATAATGTGGTTCTATTCATTCATCAGTGCTCCGTGCTTCTTTGGGGCCCATCCCAGTAGTCCTTACATTCCTTTTCTTATGAAATGGTAGACATCATATTAGCTTTAGAACAAAATGTTTCTCTATGCAGAGATCCAGCAAGCAATCAATAGGATTATTTCATAGATCTCTCAATAACCTCATAGATTAGTTCAAAGAAGCAGGTATTTCTTATTTGACATACTGACTTCGTAATTATGGAGAAGATAAGCATTAAAATGCTTATTCTCCATTCAAAATGTTAACCATTTTACATCCAGCTTCTTATTTCATTGGTATGTGAGGTCCTGACCCATCTTAGGCTTGGTCTCATTTTTCATGATTAAAAAAAATGAAGGCAGAGAACTTTGGGGTGATTTTCCCAACTAGGGAACCAGATTGAGTCAGGAAGAAAAACCATATGTCTATCTTCTCAAAGGCTCTTTTCCTGTTCACATTTATGCCTTCTGGAAAGAAGACTGATGTGGTTTATTCATGTCATTCAAACTCTTTCTGTCATTTCAAGGGAAATAAAACCTTCAGCTTCAGATGCAAATTCCTTTGGTCAGATTGGACCCTTGAAGAAAGTGCTCCATCAATTTACTGGGTAGACACTATTATATCGCAGACGGTGGTGTGAATATTGTAGGAATTTTGATATAAACTCACAATCTTTTTAAAAAGAGTGATCATCAAGGACAGAACTGGACCAGGAAAAGGAGACCAAAAATGAGGAGGAAAATGGAAGATTAGGCAGGCGTCCTCGTGATGCTGATCTCATTGCTCATTTGTTTAAGAGACTCTCTAAATGAGTAGACGTGTATCACCCCCATTCTAAGTTATTCATTTCTAATACTGTAGCCAGGTGTCTAAACAAACAAGCTGTGCTGCCAGAAAGAAAGGAAAATTGGACAACACAAATTTATTTTCACACAGTCTGGGTGACTAAAAGTCTGAATTTAAGGCACTGGCTAATCAGAAAGTTTCTCTCTCCACTTTGGAGGGAGATTCTCCTCTCGGCTTCTGTAACCTGCCCCCCCCCCCTTGTTTGGTTGTTTGTTTACAATCTCATATGGCATCTGTATTTCCTCCTTTTGTATTTTTTTGTGTCTAATTTCCTGTATCACATCTCAGAACTTATCTGGTTTACGGCACACTGCACGCTGATGCTGACTTCATTAGGTTAACAAAAACTTACTTTCAAACAGGAATGAAAAACTTACTTTCAAACAGGAATGCATCTAGAGATAGGGGGTGTGGATTCCAACTCCTCTTTGGGTGGGATATTAGGACACATAATCAATTCATAATGCCAAGTGCCCCTTGCTTATTTTGAATAGCAGGGTGTGTGGGGGACAAGTCAGTGGCCAGTTGTCTTGACCAGCAGGTGAGATGGGTGTGATGGAAATGGCCAGAGTTCAGAGTCACTCTGCACAGAACCCTCCTGTCCTGAGCAGGGGGGAGCTGACAGGATTGGTTCCTGTCAGGAACGTGAGGAAGAGACAACAAAAAAGTCTGGGGAAGAGCAGAGTTGCTGACAGGAGAATCGAGAAAATGATGTCCTGGAGGCCGTTTTTTAAAATACAAGTTTCAAGAAGGCAGCGATCCGCCTCACACGCTGCTGGCTGCTCAACAGGAGAACTAAGACGTGGAACCTGGATTTGGAGGGACACTGGCTTGCCAGAAAGGAAACAAAAGCGGGCTCTAAATGGGTTCCAAGAACCCCAGAGGGCAAAGAGGAGACCCGGGAATTTGGACATCCCTTTTGAACAGGTTCAGCATTGAAAAGGTAAAATTCTCATTTTGTGTACATGCTCCAGGATAATCTCTACCTTCCAGTTTTCAGTCGTCTAGAACCATTGATTCAGTTCTGACTTGGTGCCAGGCACTCTTGTAATCACTTTACAAGCATTTCCCCCTGTTTACTTAATCCTCAGAAAAACCCTTAAAATAATTACTATTGCTGACTCCATTCTACAGGGAGGCAACAGAGAGGTTTCATCATTTGGACAAGAGAATCCAGCCAATAAGACAATAAGACAGCATTCAAAAGCCGCTGCACAGGATCCGGGTCCCAAGCGGCATTCCATGGTACCTCGCCTCACTTCTCTGGGAGTGCCAGCTTGCGAGGCGCCTGGCAGTTGTGTTGCCAGCGCAGTGGAGGGCGGGGTTTCCAGAAAGCTCACCAAGGTTCCATTTGCTCTGCTGTCTACATTCCTAAGTATCCCCAGGCTGCAATCATCTGCTGTCTGCTCTTTCCTATTAAGCTTCTAAGACTACGGCCACTGGGTTCTGGAGCTTTGTCAAGAGAGAGTGTGACGGTGGCAGGCACGTTCAGAAGTTGCAGGCTGGAGGAGAGGCGAGGCAAAAAACCCTGCTCCTGGATCCTCCTGCTCTTGGGCATTGTTGGACGGGGCACAGACTGGCAGCCGTCCTGCTTTGACTCTGGGTGGCGTTGTGGGTCGCACCTTGGGCTGCTAACCAGCAGATCCAGTCATTGGAAATCACCTACTGTTCTGCAAGCTCTTGTGTCCTGGACACAGTCACAGGGGAAACCATAGGGGCTGTTCCATTCTGCCCATGGCGTGGCTGGGAGGCGGCATTGACCTGATGATGACAGAGAGCTTTGCCCTCTTGGTTGCTGCTTGTTATTGGGGTTTCTATTTTTTTTATTTTATTCTTCACAAAGGGAAAAACTGAAGTTGGAAGAGAAGAGTTCCATCTGGAACTACCAGAAGGTCTCAAGCCTTCAAGAATGGACAGGATGGGAAAGTCCCTCTGGATACATTTGTCTTGCCACCACCTTCCTCCCACTGGTGCACCTCCAAACATTTGCCAATGTACAGCTTGAAGACCTGTGTCCTCATGCCAGGGCTTAGCTTGCGAGAGAGAGATGCTCACTCTTTCACTTGGAAAAGAGAGTTCTTGTTGAGGGGTGCTGTGGACTCCATTCTGACTCATAGTGATTCCTGTGACAGAGTGGACCTGCCCCATAGGAATTCCAGAATGCAATCTTTATGCAAGTTAATAGCCAGATCTTTCCCCAGGGAGTCACCAAATGGGTTTGAACTGCTAGCCTTTCAGTTGACATCCAACAACGTACCTGTCGCACTACCAGCCAGCTCTATAACTTCTTTGTGTGGCTGACTTACAACCAACACTCCTCTTATTTTTGCTCCCATCGTGTTCTTTCCAGTTCTCCCTTTAAACTTTTTTCAATTTATTTTTGTATACTTCTCTGTATTCCTCGATTATTTCATTCTCATTGGGGATCAGAATTCTGCCACATCTATCTCTTTATCCTTTCCATACGCTTCCACGGGATATAAATCAGGGTGCCATCAGTTAATGAAATATGAGTAAAAAGGGATTTGAATGAAAGAATTGTTTGTGATCTTCCATGGCAAGAAGTGCAAAGATCAAGCTCCATCTGATGTGATTAAGCCAGCAGCTAAGTGGCATTATCAAGAGCGCAAGTTCTCGCTCCTTTTTCCCCTTGCTCCCGTTTCAGATGCTGGTTCACCTGCCAGTCTCGCCGTCCTCATGGTCACCAGATGTGGCAGTTACATGATCTCCTATCAGCTTGTGAAGGGGTGGAGTCTAGCCTGTAAGTCAGGCCATACCCAACGATGCCTCTGGATGGGCCTGGCCTTCTCCCGAGGATCCTAGGGACTCTTGTATTCCACCCAGGAGGCAGGAGACTCTCTCTGCTTTGTCTTCTGGCCGATCAGCCATGTGAAGTTACGCTGATGCAGGCAATCCTGAAACTGGGGGAGCCTCATGGGAACCCCTGCCAATGCTGAGATGCTTCCACCACCACTGGATCCACAAGACTTCCCATCCGCTGGTCTGTGATCTTCCTGCATTCGACATCATTGCATGTGTTGCGTGAGTCTAAAGAGTCACATGGGCTAATATCAGAATTAAAGACTTGATATGGGCTGGGATGTTTTCTTAATGTACAATTGCCCTGTTATATAGAGTTCTCTCTTACACATATGAGTGTCTCTGGATTTGTTTTTTTCTAGTCTACCCAGAGGAACACAGCACCGTACCAGTATCTCAACACACAAGGGTCTCTAGTGAAGTTGCTTCTTTGCGGTACTTTGTAAAGGCAAGGCCTTGTTTTTCAGAAATTCCTCAGCAAGCATTCTCTTGCACTCATGGGCCAGAAGCAAGAATTGGTACATAAAATGTGCTTCCCATGATTAAATGAATCAACTTTTATGGAACCATTTTTTCTAAGTATATAACCATCTAGAAGAGATAAGCACCTGAACAAAGTCATGGCTTTAGTTATGAGGAAGAAATTGAAGGTGAAAAGAATTGATGTGTGAAGATTACAGTGTTTGATCCTTTAATACATCATTTCAATGTTCGTTGACTTTTACCTTAACTTAGCTTGAATGATTTTATCAGTTCTAGGGACAGAGCTGTGAGGGCATGTCAGATAGGTTTTGAAGAAGGTAAAAGGCATGAATATAGGTAAATAAAGGTGGGACTATAAGACAGTCTAACTTGTGAGGAGCAAGAAGCAAAAAAGGAAAACCTTTAAGTGCTGGACACTGAATTAAGTTATTCATACACATTATCCTACTTAGCCTTCATAAAAATTCTTCTAAAATACTATCATTCCATTACTAAAGGGAAATAGATTAAGGTGCAGAGAATCCAGATATCTCGCCAAGTTTGCAAGGTCAGTAATGGCAGAGAGAGAATTCTTTTGCAGTTGACATGGATTCAGCCTTCCTACAAGGTTCAATTCTGTTATGAATTTATAGAAACAAAGGTGACTGACCAGTAATAATGTCTTATTAATTGAAGGGTTAGACCCTACACTCCCATGACATTTCCTGGTGAGAACCATTTATGAGCACCTCATGTGGTGTGCTATTCTGGGTAGACTAGAGAAACAAATCCATAGACACTCATTTGTGTATAAGAAAGAGGTTTGTATACAAGTGCAAATGAACACTGAGAAAATGACCCAGTCCAGTTCAATGCCATAAGTCCGATATAAGCCCATATGTCTGATACCAATCCATAAGTCCTCTTCAGACTCACAAAGAAAATGCAATGTTGTCAGGACAATCACAGGCCAGTGAGTGCAGACTTTTGTGTATCCAGTGGTGGTAGAAGCATCGCAGGGCTGGCAGGGGTCTCCACCATAGCTTCTCCAGCTTCAGAAGTCTGGTTCCATTATGGTAAGGCCGTGTGGCTTCTCCTCCAGTTCCTGGGATGCAACCATCTTGTCTTGTCTGTAGTTCATTGTCTCTGAGACTAACTCCCAACAACTGGGGAGATAGCTTTTCATCTCCATGAGGGAAATATCGTGAAATTTCAGAAGTCTCAGGAGAAAACAATGTCCACATGGAGCCCTCATTGGCTGCTGAAGGGCTATCTCCAGATTAACAGGCTAGACTCCACCCCTACATCTCAATCATGAAATTAACATAAGCACATGACCACTAGAGAGATGATATTCTACATCCTCTTCTGGTGAGTTGTCAAGGATTTTGTCTTATTGGGTTCTTCAATCAATGCTTACAGAAACAGCAGTCAAGAGGTCCAGTGATCAAAAGATGAGTTGCCCTGGGTAAATTCACTGCACAAAACCCTTTAAGATGTTGAAAGGCAGGGACATGCACTCTGCATGATAGCAAGACTATTCACATCCCTTGTCTATGGCCATTTAAAATTCACCAGAGGCTTAAAGCATATGTATTTCCTTTTGACTTTTTTGTTTGCTTGTTTTAAACTGTAACAACTTTAAAATGGGATAAAACAGATAAAATGATGATATTATATTTTAACCTAACTATAGCTGCATAATCAACTATCGAATGCTCTGTCTGATAACAAGGTTATGCTCATGCATTTACTATGGTCAGAGGGGATTTACTGGAGGCTTAATCTTTGTGTGAGCATTGCAAATGGATTTTGGCCGCCCTACCTTACCCTTAGCCATATGTGAACCATATATTCATAATTTAAACTCTCACGCCATCTCTTCACAGGTGTGGTTAGGTTAAAATTCAACACCTTATCATTCGATCTCTCTTCTGGCCTATATTCAATTTTTAAAAAATAATTTCTTCTTTCTTTTTGATTGAGATGTTTCACTGTTTTACTTTGTTATTGTTGTTAGGGATTTTTAGTATGTTTTTCTGTATATGAAATCTAGGCAAGGTAAATGGGGAGTTAATAACAAAGAGTATATGAAAGAAGAAAGTCTTCAAAAATTGATGATGGTAATGATTGTATGACCCTTCCTAATATTTTTGAATTGTAATAGGTGAATCATATGCTGACTAAATTATTAAAGTAAATAAAGATATGATCCTGAAAAAAAGAAAATCAAGGATGTTGTTTTGAGGACTAAGATTCACCTGATTCAAGCCACAGTATTTCCAATGGCCTCATATATATGTGAAAGTTGTAACTGGATAAGGAAGGCAGAAGAAGAATCTATGCATTTGAATTGTGCTGCTGGTTAAGAATATGGAAAATACCACTGGCTGCCAAAAGGACAAACAGATCTGTCTTGGAAGATGTACAGCCAGAGTACTCCTTAAAGGCAATGAGCTTTTGTCTCGGGTACTTTGGACATGTTGTGAGGGGAGACCAGACCCTGGAGAAAGATGCCATGCTTGATAAAGCAGAGGAGTACCAAAAAATGAGCAAGGTTCTCAAAAAGATGCATTGACACACTGACTGCAGCAATGGGCTCCAGCAGAGGATCAGCTGTGAGGGTGTTGTTTTGTTCTGTTGTGCTTGGGGTCACTGTGGTTCAAATCTGACTCAACAGTCTGGTGAGTAGTAAGTGGGGTCTTTAAGGCTTGTGAGTAGCCACTAAGTTGCAACAATTGGTCTCCCCGTGTTTGAAACAAAGAAGAGTGATGAAAATTGAAAGGTACATGGAAATTAGTCCAAAGGACTAGTGGACCACATCATTGTAAACATTACTCTCCATGAGCCTGAGCTCAGAAGATCTTACAACTGGACCAGTCGGTACTATTATAATAAACACAGTAAAGATTGACGTCTTATGAATGGCAAGATTTCGTCTGGCTTAGATTCAAACTCAATGTTCGTGGAAGCAGCAGTCGAGAGACTAAATGGCGCGTTGCACTGGTAAACCTGCTACACAAGACCTCTTTAAAGTTTTGAGAAGCAATGCTTTTCATTTACCTTGAGGAGTAAGGAGTTCCTGACCTTAGCTAAATGAATGAGCATAGTACAGCTCCTTCCACTGTCCACATCTTCACGTGAAAATTAAGCATTGAATAAGGAAGAAGAACAAACAAATCTGTCTTGGAAGAAATACAGTCAGAATGTGTCTCAGATGCCAGGATAGAGATACTTTGATTCACATACATTGTACTTGCTATCAGGAGTGCTCCATTTCTTGAAAAGGACACCATGTTTGGTAAAGTAGAGGGACAGATTAAAAATAGCAAGACCCCTCACAAGAAGGGTTGACACGGAGGCTGCAACAATAGGTTCAAACATAACGCAAGTGAGGTTGGCACAGGACCAAGCAGTATTTCATAGGATGTACATAGGATGACCTAGGATTTCTATGAGTCAAATCTGACTTGACAGCATCTAACAATAGCAACAGTAGTGAACAATGATCTTTTGTCCATTTGTCAGAGGTTCATAACATGCAACTTATTACCCTACATTAACAGTAATTCTGCCCTGGTTGGGTAGGAGCCACCTGTATCATTTTTATATGGTGCATGGCTTCCAAGTGTGACATCATCATCATCATCATCATCATCACTTGATAAGAGGATATCTTACAGAATAATACATGGAAAATATTGTGCCCATTGCTTAGAGACCAACGGCTATCCCATTTCCTCCATAAGTTTCCTGCTTCTACCCCTCCTTCTTTCCTAATACTCTGTCTTTGTGTGAATGTTGCTCCTTTTATCTTAAAAGGTTGATTTTTCTAACACATGGTGAGTTTGTTTCCAGAAATGAAGGGTGACTAAGGGCTATATCTTGGGGGTCCCACCAATCTCTATCATAGTGACTAGCTTCCTCTCTTTTTATGACTCTGAATTCTGTTCCACATTTTCCTCCCACTCTATCCAGGACCTTCTAATGTGGTCCTCTTCAGAGCAATTGGCAGTATTAACTAGGTCCCATCTCGATCTGGTCTCAGGATTGTGGAGACTGATGTTCACAATGTTTCATTAGTCCACTGGACTCTTTGTTCCCATGTGTTTCTCTATTCTCACTCTTCTTTCCTCCAAACAAAGAGAGACCTGTACTTGCACTTCAGATGGCTGCTCAGACCCCTGTCGCTACTTTCCAAAGGAGGATGTAGATTGTAGAACAGCCTTTGTACACTAAGTTGTGTCAATTGCCCTTAATATTCCTTAAGATGATAGTCCTGAGCCCTCTGGACTAACCTTTCATTCCTTCGTGGTGTTCAGTTATGTCTAAGAAGCTGATTTAGCTTTGTCTCCTATATGCTGTACGGCACTCATGGAGATGCTTGCAGCAAAGGCAAATATGTACATGAATACCTTGTCATATCTATATCTATTATCTCTAGATAGATGCATATGCATATATTTATACTCTGTCTTCCACACCCATTCAGCCGACATGCCCATCTCAGCATCTTCTGTGAGAACACCATGGCTGCAGGATTTGGACCTCTGTTGTGTTTCACTCCAGCTAACTTGCCAGTGTCTTTCTCTGCCACCGTCATGTTTTTTGCAAGTCCCCCCTTCCACACTTACAATGCGTTACCTTTGGCTTTACTCAAGTTAACACTTGTCTACCCTCTAGCCTGTGACTTCCCTTCTTTCCTGCCTTCTCTTCTAGGTAAAGAAACATTTATTTTAGTGTGAAAATATTTTTTAAATATTTTTTTGTGTAACAGTGGTTTAATGCAACATTTGTTCTGTGATTGACTAACTCTACTCAACAGCGTTGTGCTCTTCGAACGTCTCCAACAGCGATGTTGAAATGGCCAACAGCCACTCAGGAGATCAAATAGGAAGCTGGGGGTGTTGGTGTGAGGTTGAGTCTGGGAAGGAACTGCTCAAAAAAGGAGAATGAGAATGTAATCCGTGTCACTAAATTGTGCACATGCAAATGATTAAAGTCTCAGGCAAGTTTGCAAGAGTTAAAAGCAACAGAGGTCCACATTGTTATTCACACAATCCTGTAGTCATGGTGTTTTCAGGTTGCCCTGCTGTGTATATTCTCAATAATAACAACAACAAAATTTTAAAATCTTAAAGTAGAAAGCACCAAGGCAACACTTGGGAGGATCTTGATTAAAGTCTTGTCTCATACTCTACCAGCCCCTGGTCATATGCAGCTATTCAGATTTAAATGGGCAAGAATTAAAAATCACACTCCTATTGCTCTAACATCATTTCAAGGGTCCAGTAGCTTGTCAACACCCTTAGATCGAAAGCCCTCTTTTCCTACCATATATTTTGGTTATGGCCTTCTTGAAAATAAACAAACAAAAATGAAATCTACAGCCATCAAACTGATTGCAGTTCATTCAGGTGCTAGGGTTATTTCAGGTTATATTCCTTCTGAAAGTAGATCACTACATCTTTCTCCATCAGGGTAGCTGGTGGTTTCAAATCATTAACTTTTGGTTTAGCAGCTGAATTCTGAAAGACTGTACTATATGTCTTTTCATTTAAAATTCCTTTGAAATGAAAAATTTAGATCATGTCACCTCCCTGAGGATCTCTGGTGGCACAAGAGTCCAGTGCTTCTCTGCTAACCAAATGGCCACCTGCTTGAACCTTCCCATTGCTGTACAGAAGAGAAAGCCTGGGGGTTGATCAACTCCTGTCAAGATTTCAGTCTCAGAAACTCTGTGTGGTGGTTTGACTTATCCCAGCTCCCTATGAGTTGGAATCAACTCGATGCCCATGAGTGTGTAAGTGTTAGTTTAACAGGGTCACTATTCAAAAGGTTTTCCGAGTGGTCTTGGTAAAATGGAGAGTCAGTGATTAAAAGAAAGGCTTTCCATGGCACAGTGGCACAAACAGAGCAACACCTGTGAAGCTGGCACAGGACGGGGCGACGTTTCCTTCTTACAAAGGGTCTCTATGACTAACAACCTAAAACCCAACAGCCAAGAGCCTCCAAAAGTCAGAATTACCTTGATGGCATACACCGGCAGCAACTTGCCCAAGCTCTGCAATCCATGAGGAAAATCAGTAGTCACAGAAAGGTGAGCAAGCACAGTACAAAATTCCACTTTTCCACATGTCTGTGTCCAGATATGAACAGACTGGGACACATGATTGGATCACCAGCTTTCACCAACAGACGATCTGAATTGGGACATACAGGATGTCAAAATTGACTCTCTTCAAGGAATATAAAAAAAAAAAAGAGCAGAGATTTAGGTGAACACTACAACAAAGCCTTATCTTTGGAGAAGTAATAACAGACCGACCTTATTCTTTGTAGGAGATGAGCATGAAGAGGCAAAAGGAAATACCAGTAACCTGGTTTGAAGAGAAGAGATACGTTCTACATTTACATTTCAGCCAACAAGGAAAGGGGAAAATAACAAGAGGCAAGACACAAAGAGAGGTCGTGGATTCCACCGCAGCAAGTGGCACTCAAGAAACTTCTCAAAGTAATGGAGGTCCTCTGAGAAATCATGGAGTCAGGGAGCAGAACTCTGGGAATTTCTTGCTCAATGTGAGGTGGAGGTTAGAGCCTGCTTATTCTGTTATTTCTTACTGAAGAGGAAACAGGCCCTATAAGACCTGAGAAATGGGGACAGTCAGGGGACAGAAAACTGGGTTACACATCACAGTTTAAATAGTACTGCTCCTGCTTTGTGAGTTTGATCAGCTAGCTCCAGGACCTGGTTCATAGAGGATGTTCAAGGGAGGGTGGTCATCAATTGAATGGGCGTGGCAATTGGTCAAGAAAACTCTAGCTAGAACCCTTGTGTAACCTAAGAATATAGTACTTCCTGTTCAGGTCCTCCTTCACTGTGTGCTTTATGCACATTATACCCAGTTCTTACACGAGTCCTATAAGCTGATGCATTCTTCACAAAGTTGAAAAACTCTGAATTGGACAGCTAAGTCAGTAACAGGGTCAAGCTCTTGGTCATATGTAGCAGAGCCAGGAGTCCAAGACAGCTGTATCTCATTTGAAATCCGTACCCACGTTCACCGGCAGGTGGACAGAAACCGGTATTCTCGGTCTCACTTTGGTCCAGAGCCCAGGGAATGGTGTCACTTGCTGGAGGTTGTGTACTTGGCATACAGCTTCCCTCCTCTGCCTGCAACCCCCATATCTTCTCCAGTGTTCACATCCTATGTAATAGCTAGGTCTCCATAATCTCTTATATCAGCTGAACTTGTGAGTGAATGAAATCAAACTCTACAGACAGAATATGAGCATGGTTATTTATCAACTATTTCATAATCGAGACCAGAAATGTAAATGTCACTTAAGGCACTTAGTTAAGTGCTCTGTGCTCTGTATGGGAACAATTAATTAACAGACTGCTAGTAAATACTCAGATGACTCTCAGGGATAATACAGGGACTTCTTACAAAGCCACTCTTGGGTATGAGCATGATCTGGCTTGAACACTTGTCCCCAGAATGACTGTTGGATTGCATCCTGCATGGTGGTCTGAGTCACCTTCCCTCATGGCTCGGCGAGTGTCCAACCTAAATTTGTATGCTGGGTTGGACATCCTAATAAGGGGAGAACTCTTTTTGCCATTGGGGGATTTAATCATGAAGTATCTCTTGGGGGCAAAACATTCTGTGTCACCTATCCCTAAAGACCAGCTTCATGTTCCTTAAACCCATTCTCTCCCCTGAGTGACTGGCAGCTATGAGAAGGAAGCTTGCTGTGTTGAGGTGCTGTGAGTCATAGCAACACCATGTATCAAGGCAGAACTGCCCCTCAGTGACTTCATGGAGCAGATAGCCAGACCTTTCTCCTGCAGAGCTCCTGGTGGGTTTGAAAGCTTACCCTTAGGCTAACAAGTCAAATGGTTGACTGCTGCACCACGAGGAATGCGTAGACTGACCAGGAAATAGCCAGAGCATTCACACTCTGCTGGTAGTTGGGTAACATGGTACGATCACTTGGCAGAACTGCTCCTGACAAAGTTAAAGATACACCTGCCATGTTACACAGTCATGTGACTTCAAGGCATTTATCCAAGAGAAATAAAAACAGGCTCACACAGGCAAAAAGTTGTGTAAGAGTGTTTATAGTGCTTTTACTCATGATATCCCCCTAAACTGGAAGCAATCAAAATGTCCAACAAGAGGAGAATGAATGAATTTGGCTCTAGTCACACAATCGAATCGTGCTTAGCAGTTAAGAGGGAAAATTAACTGTGTGTGGGAGCAACTAACTGGGATGGGCATCTGGGGCCAGCAGTGTTTAATGCTGGACGTTTTAGTCAGCCTGTGAGTCCAGGGGATGGATAAATGATAGTGCGGATAAAATAGGACTGACGCACAACAAGTGTTTGCTGCCACCTGCCACCCACGTAAAAGTTGACAAGCCAAGCGACATGCTCAGAGGACCTGAATATCCTTAGTTCAGGAAATATCTCCTGAGCACACCCAAAAGGGGAAATGACCTGCCTGTTCCCAGGAGGGGAGTTTCAGGACTCACTCTTCAATTGCTTTTCAGAAACAAGTTTCCTCTTACCCATAGAGGTGCAAAAAGCCTATGTAGTGCACCCAGACAGAGAGCAGTCTATTCAACATTCAGAGCCTTCTGGGAATTTAGTGTCCGGTGTGGACAAGGGCTTGTGGATCTGGCCAGAAGTTTTGAACTTTATAAAGCTTCTCCTCCTGATGCCGTTTCACCAACAAGAACCTGAGCCAGCTGAAACACCTACTTACTCAAGCAGTGCTCCTCAACCACCCCAATCAGAAGGGATTTCTGAGCCACTGTATGCTACTCCCTGAATTATTCATAATAGTGGAAAGTATGGATTCTGGGGACAATTGGCATGACCTTGAGCCTCACTCGGTAGCTTGCTAGCTATATAGTCTTGGATAACTTTTTTCACCTTGTACCTCCATTTCCTTATTCATAAAATAGGGATAATGACAAACCCTACCTCATGACTTAATGTACATAAAGTATGTAAGATACTCTGTAGAAAACAGCAATTTCCTTTAAAAGATTCTTCATTATATTATAACTCAAAGTTTCCTTGCATGACTTGAAAAACTTTCATTTCATCTTTCTGAGCACAAGAAACTGTAACTTATTGGCTCCTCCATAGAGTGAAGAGGAAACATTTTCATGTTTGTAATGTAACATATTTAAAGGAATGGGGGGGGAGGGGGGACCTATTTTGGTTTAGGTGCTTTAATGAAAACAAGTTTACATTGGTTTTGTTATTCACAGAATGTGTGTCATGTGTGTCACACTCAGCATATTGAAAACATGTGTGACACTCAATGATGATCCTGGACTTCTCTGACTGCACTGAGAACCTGGCAAGCATTGCAATTCCAAGTGTCTTTGGACATCATGCCAAATGCTTTTGACTTTCATTGACTTGAATTCCAAAGTTTCCACATTGTTTTCTCATAAACACAATCTTTTTAAAAGTAGTATTCATTATTGGTATTATTAAGGATGCTGTGAGCTACTATTTCTTGAGCATGTATTAGTACTAGCCTTGTCGTGAGGCCCTTTAAATACTTTAGCAGTTGTGAAGCATCCTGGTTCCTGGGGGTGGGGTGGGGGATGGAATGCTCTTGGGTAACTTTAGGAAGGACATTCCAGTTTTCTTAATAGAAAAAGAAAAAAACTCTTTCCTCAATCTTTTATCCTGTGCTAACAAACATAGCCAATTTGACTTTGGATCAATCCAGCACAAGTCAACCCAGGGCTGTTCATGGCACTCATGTTCAATGCAGTGGGTTGTTTGCTATGGCTCTGTATTACAGGCTTGATTACCCCCACCAAAAGGCCTTCCTTTCCCTGATAGATGTGAATAAGAAGGGAGGGGAAGACAGGGGTTGGATTCTATACTTCAGCTGTGAGTGATCATTAACAGGGTTCATTGCGATCTTCATACTGATGGCATATAAGGAGTCATCTCGGAAATAGGAAATTTTACAACAGGAGATTGGTTGTGGATCCTATAGCATGTCACATTAGAGACCAGATCGATGATCCAAGGCACCCAGCAGACCCTAGGGTCCTGAACTCCTGTGCTATACCCAACACCTGATTTTCTCAATGATCTTGGAAAGGTTCATTTACCCATGTCTCTTCACCTAGTTTACATACGTGCCCAGAGATGCCTTCTTCTGATCAAATCTGACCTCCGCAACAAACTCAGAAGTTGAAAGAACACCTTTTCTTTCTACTTCAGAAACCCTTACAAGCAACCCGGCCCCATGATAGCAGTCATTGGCCTGTAATCAAGCTTTCTAACCGGCTATTCTCTGGCCATCCCCCTAGTCTCCACTGTGTTCATTCCACACCATGCTTCCAGGCTCCTCAGCTCATTGCCTGAGGAGCGTGCGACCTTTCAGAAGTTCACTGACTGTCGAAAGATGTTGCAGATTGCCCCGTGGATTGCTTGGTTCTGTTCTGTCCTGGATTGGCTTCACGTTTCAGCAAGTGATAGTTAATATGAACGTCACTGCTGCACCTTGATTAGCTGGAGCACTGTCACTCAAAGTTCAGGGTTCACTCGGACTTGCTGAGTTGGCCCTGGCAAGATGATGACTAGACTGGGCAGCAGGAAAGTGAAGGACCCAAAATGCCCTTGGTCTCCTCCATCATGTGGGACTCGGGAGTTTCATTCTGTTCCCTCCATAGCTGACTCACGAGTACTCAGAAATGATGTGTCCTTTCTCATTTTTCACCCCAACTAAGCAGGCCCTTTCCTCAACAACCTGGCCATCCAGATGAAACCCACTTCTCTTCACAGCATGTCCTCAGCCTACTGGGCTGTACTGTAGAGCAGGGTAGTGTTCAAGATGGGGCTTGACATTCCCACGAGCCCTCCACCATGCAAGAGATGCTGCAGAGACCCTCCATCTCGCTTTGCCCTTTCTGTGGCCCTAAATCCCTCTTTGCAAACTGACTCTATTTAAACTCAAGAATTGAAGTCTAATATTAAAGTACTCCACCTTAGAAAATGGCTATTTCTTAGCCCACTCAACACAATCCTCCAAATTTAAAAGTCCCAAGATGGTAACAGAATCTATTATGTGCAGAGCACTGTTCTATGTAATGTGAGTGTCTTGTAAGTATTAACTCTTCCAATTTTCATTTCAGTCCTATGCAGTAGAAGCTATGAGAAAAGTAAGGCAAAATGATTGTGGTGGTCATGTGTTTGTTAATTTCATTATTGAGATGTACAGGTGGAGTCTGGCTTATTGATCTGTAGATAGCCATTGAGTAGCCAATGAGGCCTTTGTGTGGGCATGGCTTTCTTCTGATATGTCTGGGAAATCTTGTGATATTTCCCTCATGAAGATGAGACGCTATCTCCCCAGTTGTTGGAAGTTAGTCTCAGAGATGATAAATCATGGACAAGACAAGATGGCAGCATCTGAGGAGCCGGAGAAGCCACACATCTGGCCCTGATGGAGCCAGACCTCTGAAGCTGGAGAGGCCACGTGGGGACCCCTGCCAGTGCTGAGTTACTTCTGCCACCACTGGATGCTGTTGAACCCTGAGCCCTAGAAGCGAGGAGCCATGGGAAGACCCCTGCCAGCGCTGGGATTCTGCACCCATTGACCTGTGACTTCATGAATCGGAAGGAGACAGTATAGACTGGTATGGGGCATATGGGATAATATCAGACTTAGGACTTTGAACTGGACTGGGTTGGGATGCTTTCTCAGTGTTCCATTCCTTTTGTATATAAGCCTTTCCTTAAATCTATATGTGTGTCTATGAAATTTGTTCCTCTAGTCTACCCAAACTAACACAATGATGACTAAGTATGTATGAATAACTGAGTGGCTGTAAATTGAACTTAGGCAGTGCGTTCCAGGGCCTGCATTCCTCTCCCTCCAACTGGATGAGCGACTAGAAAGGAAGAGATGTGGATCAAGTTGGTGAATGACAATAGAAGGTGTAAATCAGGGGACAAGGAGCAGGCAAGGGCCACGTAAGGACTGAGAATGGGCATGTCCTGAGACTTATGGCAGAGTAGTGAAACGTCTGTGAACAGGGTGTGAAGTCAGTCGTAAAACACCCCTTAGGTGTGCAGCAGAACAGCAAGGGGAGCAGAGCAAGGAAGTCCTGAGGAAATACTAAAAGCAGACTGTGAGGCTGGGGCATGGCACTGCATCAGATTCAACCAGAAAACACTCCTAAAGATCCACAAACAGACCTTGAATTATTTACAGGCTTTTCTTTTTGTGTGCCATTGTTTTTTTGTTGTTTTTCTATTGTTTTGCTTTATTTTTTTGCTTTGTTTTGCTCCGTCTTGCTTTTTGTGCATATTATTATCTCTGCAGGTCTATCTATCTATCCCCCTATAAGATAATGGAGATAAACAATCTGGAAGAGAAAACAATGGAATCGGTTCGAGGGTAGGGGGACATGGGAGAGGAGGAAGTGGGGCAAAGGAAGTGGGTGCTAACGAACCCAGGGACAAGGGAAATACAATCTAAAATTGGTGGCAAGGACCCAAACGGGTAGGTCTTGGTCAAGGGGAATGTAACTGAGAGGTATTACTAAAACCCAAATGAAGGCTGAGCATGATGGTGGGACAAGAGAAAAAATAAAAGGAAGTAGAGGAAAGAATTAAGAGGCAAAGGACATTTATAGAGGTCTAAATACAGGGATGCACATATGTAAATTTATTTATATATGATCATGGGAAAGAGATATATGTGCATATATTTATAGGTTTAGTATTAAGGTAGCAGATGGACATGGGGCCTCTAATCAAGTACTCCCTCAATGTGAGAACATTTTGTTCTCTTATACTGGCATTCCATGGTGCTCACCTTCCCAGCATGACTACTGAAGACAAACCAGATGCATAAGAAAATGTGGCTAGGAAAACTGATGGTTCCCAGCTATCAAAAGATATAATATTCGGGGTCTTAAAGGCTTGAAGATAAACAAGAGGCCAACTAGCTGAGAAGCAACAAACCTTACATGGAAGATGCACACCAGCCTGTGTGGTCACAAAGTGTTGGCGAGAACAGATATCCACTATCAAAGAACAAAAAGTCCTATCATTGTGAATAAGGAGGTGTGCAGAGTGGAGACCCATAGCCCATCTGTAGGCAAATAGATATCCTCTCACAGAAGGGGCATAGGGAGCTGTCAGGGTGCAGTGTAGCATCAATGAAACATACAACGTCCCTCTAGTTCTTTAATGCTTCCTCCCCCACACTATTATGATCCCAATTCTACCTTACAAATCTGGTTAGACCAGAGCAAGTACACTGGTACAAATAAGAACTGGAAACACAGGGAATCCAGGACAGATAAACCCCTCAATAATGGAAGTTGTGATACCAGGAGGGGAGGGGAAGTTGGGGGAGAAAGGGGGAACCAATCACAATGATCTATCTATATCTCCCCCCCAGGGAGGTGGAGAACAGAAAAGTGGGTAAAGGGAGATATTAGACAGTGTAAGACATGAAAAAATAATTTATAAATTATCGAAGGTTCATTGGGGGGGGGGGGGGGGGGGTGGCATGGAGCTGATACCAAGGGTTCAAGTAGAAAGAAAATGTTTTAAGAATGATGATGGCAGCAAATGTGCTTAACACAATGGCTGGATGGATTATGATAGGAGTTGTGCAAGCTTCCAGTAAAATGATTTTTAAAAAAAGCATCCCTTAGAAAGGAAGCTGAAGGGATCTCAACTTACCTGCTTTAGCCACATCATCAGGAAAGACCAATGGCTAGGAAAACAGGGACATCATGCTTGGCAAAACAGAGGGAACCTTCAATGCTCTGTTTGACACAGTGGACCAAAACATGAAAACGACCACGAAGAGAACGTAGGACTGGGCATCATTTTGATCTGTTATACATAAGGTCACCAAGAATCAAAGCGACAGGATAGCCATGTACCCAGTTTAGGGTGGTTTTGAAAAGCATTTCTGAGATCCTAGTGCCATCTAGTGGAAAGACAACAGTCCATTATCCTCCAAGCAAGTAGAGAATGAGCCTTGAGAAGGAAAAGTCTGACAAATCAGCTGCTAGTTTTCGCTCCAGGTATGTATGTATGTATGTATGTATGTATGTATGTATGTATGTATGTAGGTGTATGTGTATATATGTGTATATATATGTATATATATAAAGTAAGACAAGTCCCACTGCTGTGATCATCAGGACAGAGCAGTCAGTGCCCTCATGTCGTGGTGTGGTGGCTACAATTGGCCAACTACTGCTCTGGACACTTTAACCTTGTTTTCTCATCTGAAAAATCAGGAGAATAATACCTCGCCATAGAGCTGTTGTGGGGATAAGTGACATCGAGGGGAGAAGTGTCTGAGGCATCTGAGGCCAGTTGCCAACAACTGTCCTTCAGCGCGGGGGGGACCCTACCTGTGTCAAGAGTTTTCAATGGCTGACTGTCGTGCAGGTCTCTCCCTTTCTTCAGAGGTGTTGGTGGGTGGAATTGGACATCTAGTCTTCTAGCTGTTAACCAGTAATCATTTGACCACCCAGGGACTGCAGGCCCACGGGGCGTTCTTCTTCAATGATCACTGCTATTGGCACACGAAGAAGGCAGGACAAGAGCTGGTGTCGGAGCAGAGGAGAGAGCACCTGGCTGCATTAGAAATTCATGACCTTTAATCCTGTTGTCCCGAAAGACCAGTCCCTAGAGAAGGATGTCATCTTTGGCAGGGGAGAGGGGCAGCGAAAATGAAGAAGACCCTCATGGAGATGGACCCACGCCATAGCTGCAGCAATGGGCTCATGCATAAGAACAATTGTGAGGATGACACAGAGTCAGGCAGCGTTTTAGTCTTTGAGGCCTCAGGTCGCTATGGGACGGAACCAACTCAATGATACCTAACAAGAGTCAACCCCACAAGAGAGTTTTGAACTCTTTTTTAAACTTATATTCTTATGCTTATGTTTCCCAGCCCTCTGCCTAAATTACCGGATGAGTTCTTCACTTAAAAATGCTAGTGGTTCTCCCTGTCTCTCACTTGGACTTAATTAAGCACCCCTCCACCCACCAGCCCCACCAGCTCCTCCAGCCAACCTGGCCTGGACCCTCACTTCTCTGCTGCCCACGGGCCTCCAGCTGTGATTGTTCCTCTCTGAGATGCACACTACCTGCCCAAGCAAGACCTTCTCTCCAACACTGAGGTTTCTGTCATTCTTTGCTCCGCAGATCACCTGCCTGGTTCCTCCAAGCGCCATCGATGGAGAAAAGGCAAAAAATGTCTGGGGGCAAGTCAGGAAACGTTTGTTCCAAACTTTGTTTTTGTGGTGTGCATGCACTTCGTGGTGAGATAATCTTGCTCTGGTCTGGCTGCTCATTTACTTCTAAGCTAGTGATCATTCCCCATTAATAGATGAACTTGTACCTTTGAACCTCTTCTTTATACATAGAACTGAGAGAGTGACCTGTTTTTCCTACCACATCCAGAAGAAGCTGCCTCACACGCCACCTTTTCTCTCCAACACTGGAAGACACTAGAACCAGGTTGGTTGTTGGGTGTATTTGGTGTGCTTCTAATTGGGAGAGGAGATTAAATAGCATGACAGATAGAAATCACAAATTCTCTTGAATAAAGTGCCTCTGAAGATTAGGGTTGGGACCACGTTGAATTTAAAGAACTGTTTAGAGAGAATTGTCATCTCATTTGGAGAGAGGCGATGCAAGAACAGAGTGTATTATTCCATTTATTTGGCTTTTTCTTCACATCTTTCTGAAAAGTTTTGTTGTAGGATTTATTCTAAGATATATAATGTGTTTGTTATTTAATGTATTACTAGGTATTTGGTGTTTCGATGTTATTGTAGAAGATATTTTTAACTTTTCATTTTCCAATTTCAGTTTCCTATACACAATGATGATTGACTTTTGTGTGTAGATTGTGTACTGTAATTTCACTGGATGCACTCATGCGAGGAGTTTACAGCTCCTCTGTATGTTGTACATACACACATTTACCAACTACTAAATGGCAATTAGTCTTGCTTCTTTCTTTGTAATTCAAAGGGATTGTGCTCCTAATAATGGATCGTCAAAGTACATGAAATTTAAATACCAAAAAGCCAGTAACTCCATATAGGAGTATCTCCTGTGGAGATGCTAGTGGTTTCAAATTACTGACCTCACAGATAGTCACCTGACAAGTAGCCACTGCATGATATGGACTTCATATTTTTGGTTGCCTCCTCCATTCCTCTTCTCATCTTGGTCTGGCCACTAGGAGAAATACAAATTTAAGCAACAATGAGATATCATTTCACACTGACATTTCTGGCAAAATTCAACAAAGTAGAAATTAATAAATACTGGAGAGTATGCAGACTGGAACGCTGTGGGAAAATGAGGAGCTAGAAAAAAATTGTAGGCAACAAACCACATACACTTCCTTCCAGATCATTACTTTTTATATTACTGGTGGGGCTGTAGAATGGAAATCAGCATGACACTTCCTTAAACAAATACAAATCAGTGTCCCGAATGATCTAACAGTATATTTCTATTGGACATCTACCCTAAAGAAATTGATAGTACAATAAGAACAGACATATGCACACCTATGCTTATTGCAGCAAAACCCACACTAGCAAAGACATAGAAGCAACCTGAAACCTCAATTATGCAGGAATGAATAAACAAGCTCTGGTACATTCATGCTATGGAAATTTATGTGCCAATAAAAAACAATGATAGCTCTCTTAAGCACTCCAAGTCATGGGCAAAACTATGCTTAGCCAAATCAGTCAATCTTACAAAGATAAATATTTGATATCATCATTGTGAGGAAAAGCAAAGAAGAAATGTGGTTTATTTACCAATTGACAAGGTTTTGGTGACTACGAGGAAGCCAGACTAAGATGAGGAGATGACCAAAATTATGGAAGGTTTATCAGGGGGGAAAAAAGCTAAAACTAAATAAATCGACCAAATAATATATATGTTTAAGTTCCAGATTCCGTACTTCTCAGATCTAAATATTGGTTTGTGGCTTTAAAAAAAAAAGGAGGAAAAAGAAAACTGAAGTGGACTTGGAATCTTTAGTGATATACAAGTTCATTTCAAGCATATCAAAGAAAGAAACAGGAAGAAATGCAGCCTCTGTCACCATGGTGAGACGTAGTAGGGTGCAGGTAGACAAGACTGGAGTTCCACTCAGCATCAGGCTTTCTCCAAGTTCTGGGTCCTTTCTCTTCTCACACTGCCCAGTGACAATCACTATTAGCTATAACAGCACCTATAAGATCTAAAAGGAGCCTTGGTGCCACAGAGGCGAAACACTTAGACCCACCAGATGCTTCCTGGAAGAAAGATGTGAAAACCTGCATCTGTTTTCACAAAGATTAATCCAAATCTGAAGCGCAAATAGCTTCACAGTTTAAATTATTAGATTCTGGTAGACAGAAGGCTATGGATGACAGTGGAAGCGCAAAATACATTTGCAGAATCTACGCAAGGAATACGCCTCCAGTGATTTCTCTCTAACTATAATTGAGGGGTGGGCATATACTAGCTATCAAACAGAATCTTGTAGAAACAACTGCAGTAGATTAAATTGATAAATCTGATTTGAAGGACTAAAACCTTTTCATTTAACCTCCCTTCTCATGCCCTATGGGCTTGATCTGGTTTTTCATGTTTTCTGTTTGTTTGTTTTTTATATACGAGAGTTTATCTTGGTTGCACTTTGTCGCTGTTGTAGCTTTCTATATGAAATCCAGGATGGGTAACTCAAGACGACAGCTAGAATATTGCTTCCTGAGGAGGAGATATGATAGGTGGGTTTATTTTACCAGCCTGGCCAATAAACACCTAGGGAATTAATAAGGATCAGAGTTTAGTTGAAGGGCAAAGAGGTAAATGTCTTGACAAGACTTGCCTTTCTGTCTCTTACTCTCTGATGAGCTTACCAGTGTGTGGCTGCCTTAGTTAATTCTGTGCCTCAACTTGTGAGCTACACTGTGGGATGCTCAACCTGTGAACTGTGTCACTATGGTTTGAGGTTCCTTTGAGACCTGCTTGGCCACACTGCTGGTATATACATTACTTGACCTGGGGACTGTTGAACCCTGTCATTTGGCTGACTTTTGGTGACTCACCGTGCTGTTTGCTGCCTGTGGTCAGACTGTCTGTGTTGCTCTACAGAAGACTCAGCTGTCTGCTTCCTTGATTTTTGCCCAGCAGTCCTCATGAGTTGAAGGACTACCAGTATTTTAACTCTCACAAAAGTGGATTCAATGAAGCCCTCTGTACTACTCTGTGGACTAATTAGCTGTCCATTTCTTCATGTTATACCTATCTATCCATCCATCTGTAATCATAAGAGTCCTGGTTTTGTTTGTCTAGAGAACATTGTCTGGCACAATTGGTACCAGGAGTTGGGTGGATCTATCGCTAGAGACTCTGCTAGATCATTAGCCCACATGTTTCCATCCCATGTTTCATGGTCCCAATTCTTTCCTTATATTAATATCAGGCACTGTTCTAGACCTACAATTCAGCTGCTGTTGTAATTCAGCTACTTGTATGATGAGACTTGATTTGGTTTACAGCGATGTCAGCCCTATTACTAGAGGAGAGAAGGCTTTCCTTTGTAGCACATGCAGAAGCTTTGAAATCTGTTATTTGGCCATTGAGATGTGCTTCTGAGATTCTGAAATTATCCCTTTCTTTGATCACATTTTCTATTGTAAGGAGGACCAGCCAACCAGCTTCCCTATACTAGTCATTATGACAAAAATGCAGGAAAATATCAAACACACGATCACCCAGAGCCTTTCCTCTAACTAGCATTTCATCTATTGGTGGTGATACGGTGGATATTAGCTTGCTACTTCACACCATGGATTATTAAACATGGTTGACTTACCCATGCCTTTAGGGGTAGAGATAGCATTATCAGTTCTGTTTAGCCTAATCAGGCTGAAGAGCCCATTTGAGAACTCCATATTTATGGTCTTATTTCTCTAGAATCACTCCTGGTACCAATCGTGTCAGACATGATTCTCTAGAGAAACAAAACCAGGCATTAAGGGGAAGCTGATATCAAGGAGTTCAAAAAGGAAGAAAATTTTTTGAAACTGATTTTGGTAGCAATTATACAATGTCTAGATTAACTGCTACAAAGGCGATTTGGGGGGGGGGGGGCGGCGGCAATATTAAAGTAAACCAGGTCAAATTCCTTGTCATTAAGCCAGTTTGGATAGAATCAGTGACACCACAGGACTGTAGAACCAACTCCCAGTGTTTCTAAGGCTGTCATCTTTACAGACGTTGACTGCCACAATCTTTTATTTCAGGGAGCAGCTGGTGGGTTTGAACTACTGACCTTTGCAATGGTGTAACACCGCACCTCCTTTCCACAAAGCTTACAATCTTGGAAACTCTACGGAAAGTTCTGTGTCCCGTAGAGTCCTTATGTGTCAGAATAAACTCTCCCGGCATTAGGTTTCTGTTTGTTTTTGTTGGTTGGTTTGACAAAACCTAAGGTCAATAGAGGATTCCTGTGGCATAATGGTTACATATTGGGCTACCAGCCACAATTTCTGCAGTTTGAAAGCGCCAGCTGCTCCATAGATGAAAGAGCAGGCTTCCTCCTCCCTGACTCTCATGAAGAGCTATTTCCTCAGAACCTCACAGGGGCACTTCTACCCCACCCTGGAGTGTCTCCATGAGCCACGATGGACTCTGCCGTTGTGAGCTGGGATATTGCTTTGGAAAGGGAGTCGAGAAAAGAGTAGAGTTCAAAGCCTGTACCCAAACTGTGAGTAGCTCCGGAATGCTCTTTGACACCCTGTGTACCTTTTTAAAAAAATTAATTGATTGATTTTAATGGTTTCCCTGCCATACAGTTTTAATAGTTCAATCTCATTCATAAGAGGTATGAACCCATCACCCCCTGCAATGCCAGGACATCTCTTTCCTGTGCTCATTGCTGTTAGCACCCCTTTCTGCCAACCGCTCCGGCCATTACCACTGCCACCTCTCTGGGAAACCATTAATCCACTTGCTGGTTCCATAGATGCCCCTGATTTCATTTATAGAAAAACATACAAAATAAAAACAAAGCACAAGTGTGTTAGTCCAGGTAGAATAGAGAAGCAAATTCATAAGCATGCGTATGTATATAAGAAAGAGACTTATGTATGAGAGCAACTGTACATAAAGAAAACCATCCCAGTTCAGTCCAATCCAAGGTTATAAGTCCAATATGAGCCCTTATGTCTGATACCAATCCATAAGTCTTCTTTGGATTCATGAACTGCATGCAATGACACCAGGACAATCTCAGGCCAGTGGGTGCAGAGTTTTGTGTATCCAGGGGCCTTGTAAGCATCTCAGCATTGGCGGAGTCCTCTCTCTAGTTTCTCAAGCATCTCAGTACTGGCAGGAGTCTCTACATGGCTTTTCCGGCTTCAGAGATCTGGTTCCATCAGGGTAAGTTCATGTGACTTCGCCTCTGGATGTCTCACAGGAAGTCAGCCTTGTGTCTTATCAGTAGAGCATCTCCAAGGGATTTAGTCCTAAGTCTCTCACCACCAAGGGGAAAATTCCATGGGATTTCCCAGAATTCTCAGGAGAAAGTCATGCCCACACAGAGGTCTCATTGGCTATCTCCAGGTTGACAGGCTAGACTCTACCCCTCCACTCTTAATCCTCAAATTAACAACCGATTTGACTGCCACTACAAGCAATCCACTAACAGTGATAGAATAAAGTAGAGGAAAATTTCAAGGTAAAACAAAGTTAAAAATATTTAAAATGGGGATAATAATAATATAGGATCAAGAGAGAGAGATCCAACAGCGAGGAGTCTCCCGGGAGCAGGTAATACGGCACAGCCATGATTGCTTCACTGTGCACCTTCCCAAGTGCTATGGCTGGTTTGTTCTGCTCCACTTCCCTTTCTACAGCTTTTCCAACCCAACAGAACAGACTTGTCCTGGTTCAATGGAAGAGATTATGTTGTTAGCTTCTTGAGGGAGGGAGAGAGCCAGCATGTTCCCATGTTTTATGCCTCTAAGAATCTCTGCCAGTCTATAAACTGCATGCATTTTCTTCAACTCACAATGTTTAGGAATCAGCTGTTTGAGTCAGACGCTGTGAATTGGACAAAGTTTTCTAACCTTTCTGAACTTCGGATGTTGCCTTTGCAAAAGGGAGATGATGTTATCTTTGCTTGGGAATTATTTTAAGGATGAGAATGGGAATGCCTGGAAAACATTTTACAGACAACATGACACATCAGGAGGCATGCAATAAGTGGCTGCAATTTTATTGTTGTTGATATTATCCTTAATATTAAGGAACAGTTGCACTTTCTCCAAGGCTTTATCTACAATTGAATTAGTCCACTGCTGTGAAGTATAAGACAAGTCCTCAATCTTTCAAAAGACTATCTGAACATTTAGAGCAATCCCTCCCCGGATGCCTTAAACTGGAAGCATCCAACACCCTATACAATGCACACAATTTACACTATTGTTCTGCTCCAAAGGGCAAGTTGGAGGTCGTTTGTTTGGAACTGAAAATACACTTTTCCATAGAAAGAATGCTATTTAAACAGTAATTGTATTCTACCAATGGCTGAAAAGACCCACTTGATCAGACAGCAAAAGGAATGGGAGGAGAAAAAAGAGGAGCTCTTACCAAGGGCTCCAGTAGAAAGAAAACGCTTTGGGAAGGTTGATGGTGATATATGTACCAATGTGCCAATAACAATTGAATAATGGATAGTCATAAGAGTTCTCAAAGACCTCCAATAAAATGATTAAAATATACATGGCAGAATATTCACATATTTTCAATGTGAATTAGCACAAAATTATATTGTACTATTAGCCATCAATCAAAAGAAAAAATAAATGAAGAAAACCCTGTGTAATGAATATCTTCTTTGTTATAAATGCTCTGGAAAAAAGCAGTACCCAACTCTGCCACTGAATTGATTCTAATTCATAGTTCCATCATCTTTCTCCCACAGAGAAAATGATGGGTTTGAACTTCTAACCTTGCTAGCAGTCCATGTGCTATGTCCCTCTTCTGTATTTTATTGTCAGAACATGCTATGTTAGTCCAGGTAGACTAGAGAAACAAATTGATAGACACGTATATGGCTATAAGGAAAAAGGTTTATATACAAGAGGAATACAACATTGAGAAAGCATCCAACCCAGTCCAGCCAAGTCTGATATTAGCCCATATGCCTGATATTAGTCTATAATGTCTCCTTCTGACTCACAAAATCATAGGTCAGTGGGTGCAGAATCCTGGCACTGGCATGGGTCTCCCCATAGCTCCTCGCTTCCAGGGTTCAGGGTCCATCAACAGCATTCAGTGGTGGTAAAAGCAACTCTGCGCTGTCAGGGATCTCCACATAGCTTCTCCAGCTTCAGAGATCTGTTTCCATCAGGGCAAGGCCGTGTGACTTCTCCTCTGCCTCCTTCAGCTCCTGGGACACTGCCATCTCATCTTGTCTGTAATTCATCGTCTCTGAGACTAACTCCCAACAACTGGGGAGATAACTTCTCAGCTCCATGAGGTAAATATCATGGGATTTCCCAGAAGTCTCAGGAGAAAGTTATGCCCACACGGAGGCCTCATTGGCTACTCAATGGCTATCTCCAGGTTAACAGGCTAGACTCCACCCCTACATCTCAATCATGAAATTAACATAAGCACATGACCGCCACACATGCCGAATGTGTATGTTATACCATGTTGTTGCTGTTGGTTGTTGCCCAGTGGATTCTGAATCATTGCAACACCTGACCCAACAGTGCTTTCTATGCTGTAATCCTTATGTGAGATTTCCAGGATTGTCTCCTGAAGAGCCATCAGCCTGCTTGCTTAATCATTGCATCAACAGGGTTCCATACCTATAAACAGAGATCTTTGCATTTATGAGCAAGAGATGTACATGTGTGGACCTGAAGGTACCTCAAGCATCTTATTTTTCAAATGAGCAAACTGAGGCCCAAAGAAAAAGTTATTTCTTTGTTCACATAGTTGAAATGTAGCAAGGAAACCCTGCCTTCAAGCAGCCACCTCTGAGTTTGTGACAAGTATTAGTCCCCTGACTAGATGACACATTTCACCTTGACCCTCCAAAATCAAGTGCAGCCTGTTGTTTAATCAAAACATGTAGAGAAAAAGTTGGAATGATGAAATCCAGCATAGATAAGAGGAAACCTTCAGTCTATGTGAACATTGAGTAAGAAATGTCTGTGCCCACTATCTGATCAATTGCAAGAGTCACAATTACTTCATTAAGAGCCCCGAAAGAGGGCACATGGGTTTCCTTTGTAAAGTTGCTAACCTACCACATGTGCTTGTGGACCTCCCTGCCTCTCTCTCTTTGAAGCCCCTCTCATTTATTTCAACCACAATCCTTCTCTTTGCTCTCTAGTCCTCACCTGACAGAATTTGTGGCCAAATCCTGCCACAATGTCTCCAGAGTGAATATACCTTGTGCCCCCCCCAAAAAAAATTAGTCATCCCAGAACCTCATAAAGTCCCTGAAACCATGATTCAAAAAAATAAAGGTTTCTTTTTTAGAAAAACAAAGATAAGAACCATTGTGACATCACACTCCTCATGTCACTATCATAGTTGATATAATGTCATAACGTCACATGTTCCTGAGTCAAATCAAAACCCAACCTAACCCATGAACTCAAAGCTAACTGTTCCTGTGGGTTTCTGTGCCGGTAAACCTTTACTGGAATGGAAAGTCTTATCTTATCTGGTAGTTTCAAACTGCTGACCATTTATTTAGGCACCAGACCTTCTCCTGGGTCACAAGGGAATGTTACTTACCAGGAAGGAAAATGGGCTAAAGCTAATGGTGGAGGAGTGGGACCTGCAGAGAAGAATACTATCTAAAATGCAACATTGGACTGAACTGTCAGACCCTTACAGGACGTCTTGGTGTTCCCACGCCCACATCCATACTGCTGTCATCCTCATTTCCTTAGGCCTCCTTGTCTTAGCTGTCATTTGTTGCTATGATACAAATAACAGGAGGAGAAGGAAAGTCTTGAAAAACCAGACCATTCTTTTTCTCACAATTCAGCATTGAAGGCACCAAAGCATCAGGGCCAAGCTCTCTCCCCACATATGGTGATGAAGTTATCTCAACCATCCTTGGACAGTTTAATCTTTTAAATGAAGGCCCCCAAAGATAGCCCTGGTATTGTGCCTACCATCTCATGGGGAAACTTGGCATAAGCTCACAGCAGATCAGGCCAGAGGGTCTTGAAGGACACCTCCCTGCAGAACCACATGTTTGGTATCTTAAAGTGAGTCATCAGAAGTGACCTTTGCTTTCACTATTGAGTCTCAGTGGTCTGCCCTATGATCTCAGCCTCGATATCCCAAGGCTCCTAAAGTGGCATCAAGGTAAATCATATGAGCCAAATGAAATCTTCAAAGGAAAGCAACTTGTCACTTTGCTGAACTCCTTCAGGTCAAATTACAGTGTAGAAGAATGTCCAGTACCTCCTTTGAAGTACCTACTCCCTCTAGCATGAGTCCCTCCCCTGTCTAATTGTTAGCAACAGGCACCAGTAGGGCTTCTTGCCCTTCAGTTCTAGCTTCTGTGTCAATGGTATGTTCGTAGAATAACAACCTTTGGGTTTTTTTCTTGCCCCTACCATAAGACAAAGAATCTAAACAGGTTAAATGAGCTACAGTGAGTTAAAGTCCTAGAACAGTATCCACAACTGGATCAAAAAATCTCAAAAGGCTAAGCCTTGATGGTTTAGACTGAGCCCAGGTGGTGCAGTAGTAGTTTGCAAGACTGCAGCTCACAGGGTTGACAGTTCAAATCCAGCAGCAACTCTCCAGGAGCAAGGCAGGACTTGCTACTCCCACCAGGGCAGTGATACCACACACAAAAAAAAATCTAAGAAATATGTATTCCCTTCACTTCCTATTAGTCAACTAGGATAGAGAAGAATAAAAACAAAGGAACACTGGAATGGAGACTATTGAAAATGAGAAAACATTAAAACTTAAATCTTCCCTTAAATTTCTTGTGACTTCAAATTCTGCACAGAGCAAAACTGAAATATACAACAGACAGAGCTAAATCTTCTCTCCTAAATTTAGAGAGAATTTTGCATAGAGGAGTTACCCTACTTTCAACAATAAACTTAATTGATATCAGACCTCTTGGAATATAATGGACTAAATATCTTACTGAGTTGTACATATGCAATTTTAAAATGTGTCTTAATTGTACACACACTCCTCACTTTTTAATATGGTTAGGTTCCAAAGACAAATCATTATGCAAAAATGTTATGCAAAAATTTTACCTAGTATGCATAGCATGCAGTGTGTGCATAAATGGAGGATGGCTATAAAGGACCTCATTGCACAATGGTCAAGTTTCATCATTGCACATCTGTAAACTTACATTGTAGATAAAAAAGGTACTAGGGACAAAAATTAGATGATTCCTATAGAAATATAAAATAATAGCTAGACCAGGAGATGCACACTGGAGTCGGAAACATGGGAGAATTTAGGATAGATGATCCGTCAGGACTAGTGGTGGTAGTTTAGCAGGAGGGTGGAGGGATAATGAAGTAGAAAGGGGGGACCAAATTCAGGGATCTACATATAACCTCCTCTCTTGGGTACAGACAACAGGGAAGTGAGTGATGGGACACATTGGACAATGTACAATATGAAAAAGTAATAACAATTTATAAATGATTAAGAGTTCATGGGGGAGGGGTGAGGAGAGGGAAGGGAAATATGGGGAGCTGGTATTGGGGTCCTAAATGGAGGGAGGATGTTTTGAGAGTGATGATGGCAACAAGTGTGCAAATGTGGCCTGCATATAAATGATGTATGTATGGATCGTGATGGGAGTTGTATGAGCCCCCAATAAAATGTTGTATTTTTAAAAAGGAGAGGGAAAGAGGAGCTTATACCAAGGGCCCAAGTAGAAAATATTTGGAAATGAACATGGCAACATGTGTACAAAGATGCTTGATACAAATGACATATTGAATGTTATAAGAGCTGTAAGAGCCCCCAATAAAATCATCCAGGAAAAAAAAAGAAATATAAGACAGCAATCTTTGATCCATACAAGTATTAAAATGCAGGAGTTAATTCTTTAGTCAAAAGCAATTATCAAATGAAATAATCTATACTATCTCAGGCAAGCAATTTTGAGTGTAGTCATTTCTCTGGCATTATATACATGCCTCACCTGGGTTCTATGCTAGAAATCCACAGAACATTAAGATGCGTCTGCAATGGGCAAAAGAAGAGAATTTATTGAGACCCTGAGGCTTGACACCAATAGAGCATTCTCACCCAAAAAGGCAGAGAAACAACAGCCAGGGGGATGTTCAATTGAAATAGGGACCCTTGATGAACAATAGCTCAGACACCAAGCTAGATCCTGGGTTATCAGGGGTCCCCAAGACCACCCGAGCCTCCGTGATTCTCAAGGAACACTCGGGACCCCGTGTGGAGTTGCACGTACTGCTATGATTTACTGCAGAGAAAAGATTTAAAGCAAAGACTGCACAGGAAAACACACATTGGGAGAAACCTGGAGGAAAACAGCTGTCAACTTCCGAGAGTCCTCTCCCAGTGGAGTCAGACAGCACGTGCTGCATTCCACCACTCACAGGTGGTTACCACACAAGTGAAGGGGTGTCAGGCAGAGAAGCCCACTGGAGACTCCACATCCAAGGTTTTTCCTGAGAGCTGGTCACGTCCCAGGGATCCCTGTGGCTGAGCAGGCACACCTCGTGGCTGCTGACTGAAACCTCAGAGCTTTGAACCCACCAGCTCTCCCTCGGGGAAAAGCGGGGCCACCTCTAAACCTTCCACCGAGATTTACATCATCGCCAACCCCGCTGGTCAACTCCGCGTTGCCCTGTTGTGTCACTGTGGGGTCCGAATTGACACACTGGCAATGAGCTTTGTTTGTTTTTACTGGTCACTCAGTGTGTTTGTTAGGGCTTTGGGTGCCAACATGTCTCCCATAGGAAAATGTGGGTGGAGATTAGCTTGTTGATCGGGTTACAGCTTGATTGGCGGGCACCTGAGGCAAGCGACTCTCCCAGACGGGTCTCTTCCTCTTTCTTCCTGGAAATCGGACCAGTGAGCTGCTGCCGGAGTGAGCTGCTCTGCTTCAACCGTGTGCGGCACTACCTGTGAAGTGAGTTAATCCGTGGATTGTGGTGGGTCGGGTTACCATGTGGCACACCGCTCGATCTCGAGGCTCTACCACAGCCTGCTTCCCTGCACTGCTGTATGACAGGCCTCTGCTACCCCTTCGCGTCTCATCCTCTGACTACTGCTGCCCTCCCTTGCCATGTTTACCGCCTGTGGGCTGACTCTGCTGTCTTGCTTGTGTGCAGACTCGATACCTCCTGTGAACCACTTCACTCTCTGCTTACTTGACTTTGGACCAGCAGCTGGTATGAGTAGGAAAGACCTTCAGTATCTTAACTGTCCCATGAAAAGGATTAGGACTGAGCCCTCTATACTGCTATGTGAACTAATTTGCTGTTGGATTCCATCTCACTGTATGAATCTCTCTTTATATATCTAGTCACAAGTGTCCTGCTTTTGTTTCCCTAGAGAACCCTATCTAATAACTTGAAATATTGTGTTGAAAAATAATATCAAAAACACCATGGGCTGACAGAAGAATCTTTATGAGAGAGCATAGTCTTGCTTTTCTCCTCAGGAGTAGCTGGTAGATTTGACCATTGACCTTGCAGTTAACTAGCCCCCCACCTAAACCACAATGCCACTAGGGTCATTATAAGTTTAAATGGACTCAATGTCAGTGAGTTTGGTTTGGCTAGAAGAAGGATCAAATCTGTCTCAGAAGAATGCTCCTTGGAAGTGAAGATGGTTAGACTTCATCTCATGAACTTGGGATATGGTCTCTCAGGAAAGGCTATTCCTTGGGAGACAGCATCTTTGGCAAGGTGAAGGTTCAGTGAAAAAAAAGGGGATACCCTCATTAAGGTAGATTGACAGGGTGACTTCAACAAGGGATTCAAACACAGCAAATTACTATTTTAATATGTTTTATTGAAAAATAAAATATTAAAGGGCTGAGCCCCGGTGGCATAGTGGTTGTGCGCGGGACTGTGGCCCACTGGAACGGAGGTTCAATTCCAGCAGTGGGGCTGGGCCTCCTACTCCCACCACTGGAGAGAAGTGTTGCCCCCCCCCCAAAAAAAAAAAGAAAGAAAGAAAAATAAAATATTCAAATACAGCAAACTATTAGGATCACACAGAACTGGGCATTATTTTGTCCTGTTATCCTTAAAGTGAGTTATGAGTCAGAACTGAATAAATGACTCCTAACAACAAGAAAACAGTAATGATATGAAGAGGCATGTTTGGTGTTCCAGAAAAGAGTCCCTAAAAGACAGTTTCCTCTCCCACGTTATCCACAGCCCCTGCCAACTCAGACATATAGTGGTTCCTGTGAGCTTCAAGACATTTGGATCAATTCAACCTCATTTTATTCACCCTAAAGAGAGCCTCCCCAAAAGACCCAGAGATATGAAAGAGTCCTTAGGCCAGATCAGGAAATGTAAGTAGCAACTTGAATAACAAGTACAAGGAAAGGACACTAAGAGATAAAGCTGAAGCAGGTTGAGCCAGATCTGCAAGACTAGGTAGGTCACGAAGTAGGCATGCTGACAGACCAGAGCTAGTATCAGATTTGCACTTAAGAAAGATCACACCTTCTGACAGCTAGAAGAAGACCAGATAAAGAGTGAATCTGGCAGCTGGAGACCAAAAATCTATAATTTCTGCAATACATCCTGCAGGAGGTGCTCAACCCTCACTTAGATCTGAGGCAGTGGACAGCAGAAAGAGAGGCAACAGACATGAAGGATATTTAGAAGCCCAAATAAATAGGATCAGAGATTGAGAGTAGAAAGACCAGAGGGATGGAGTATGGCTTCCTGCTTTCTGGCTTGGTGGTTCTATTTTGGGAGTATCCTTGCATCTAAAGCAGTCGTTCTCAACTATCCTAATGCCATGACCCTTTAATACATGTTTTAACATGTTTTAACATGTATTAAAACATGCCTCATGTTTTGGTGACCCCTCCCCCAACTGTAAAATTATTTTTGTTGCCACTTCATCTCTGTAATTTTGCTACTGTATACACTGGGATTTTGTTTTGTTTTGCTTTTCTCTTTCAAGGTACAGAAATGTCTTTAATGTGTCTGGAAGACTTTCGGGCCCATGCCCAGGAACGTCTGTGCAAGTCAACTTGGGACTACATTGATGGAGGGGCTGATGACAGTTGCACCCGGGATGACAACATCGCAGCATTTAAAAGGTTCGGTCCTACATCTGTCCTTTGTAAACTCACCTGCATGGGTCGAAAGTTCCTGGGAGTGTGGAAATCCCAGTTTCTACTCGCATCAGACAAAGTGAACTCAGGATCTAAAAAAGGAGAAGATATTGTGGGGAATAAAGAACAGGGAAAGCAACTGGTGGCACAGCGGTAAAGGCACTCATCTTTTAACTAAAAGGTTGGTCATTCAAGCCCACCAGCAGTTCTACTGGAGAAAAGACTTGGTGATTTGCTCCCATAAAGAGTTCAGCTTAGGAAACTACCTGTCCTATATGTTTGACCCTGTCTGTCCTATATGGAAGCTTTGAATTAGAACTGATTTGATGGTACACACCACCAGTACCAAAGATAGGGGGTGAATGAAGACAGAATTTGTCTTAGTATTTCTGTAGAACTATTGCAACCATCACAGATTCTCAGAACCTTTGCAACCAGGTTAGATAGGACAAGAACACATAGTTCTCTGTGTACTGGAGCACACAGTGAAATGGGCAGGCAGGAACACCTCCTGGCAAGGCCTGAATCATTCTGGAGGAAGGTAAAGGAGAGGACTCAGGATATATAGATGATATGGAAACCCAAGAAATCTTATGAAGAATTAAGACTGGCCCAAGGGGTCAGCAAACAATGACCCACAAGCCACATCTGACTCTCTCCCTGCTTCGTATGTCCCCCAAACTGAGGGTGTGTGTTTGTGTGTGTGTGTGTTTTGGGGGGGATGCATCACTGCCCTGGTGGGAGTAGGAGGCCCACCACCAATCCTGTGGGCCACAGTCCCGCACACAACCACTATGCCACCGGGGCTCAGCTGGTGTGTGTGTTTTTTAATGGTAAAAACAATCCAATGGAAGAATGAAAGTTGGCAATTAGGGGAAAATGTTATGAGATTTAAAATTTCAGTATACATTAATAATGTTCTATTGGAATATAGCCATGCCCATTCATTTTCATAGTGCCTGTGGCTGCTTTTACATGACATGGTAAGTAATTGTGATGGAACTTCATTGCCCTTGAAGTCTAAACTATTTTTGATCTGGCACTTTAAGAAAATGTTCCAGTAGAGAGGTCTGAGGGGACAGCTCCAATCCCAACTACTTGGACAGTCACCCTCCCACCAGAAGACATTATTTCAGAGGACAGCAATAAAGTGACAGCTCAGGGAGAGGGACAAGTCTAATTAGAGTACATGGGAGTCAATCAAGGGGGAAGGAGAAAGAGTGCACAGAGAGAACCATATGGCCAGCCCCACTATGAGACACGATGTCCCTCATTGTCCTACAGAGGACAGCACTGGAGACAGAGCGTGGGAACAGTGCCTGATCTGAGGCCGCCACACCGAGGCAAAACACTAAGGCTTCCAACAGAACAGCAAGGGGAACAGAACAAGAAAGTTCCAAAAATGACTTTGGGCTCAGGGTGTGGCACCCCATTAGACTTGACCGAAAAACACTCCTAAACAAACAGAGACCTTGAACTATTTACAGGATTTTCTTTTGTTGTTGTTGTTTTCTTTTGTTGCTTTGTTTTGCTTTGTGTGCATACTACTATTATATCTGCAGGTCTATCTAGATAAGCTAGGCAGAATAAGCTATCTGGAGGAGAAAACAATGGGACCGTCAGTTTGGGGGGAACCTCGGAGAGGGGGAGGAGAGGAAAGGACCCGATGCTAACAAACCGAGGGTTGAGGGAACCACAAGTGATCCAAAATCAGTGGTGAGGAGAGTGTAGGAGTCCTGGGGGGGCTCAGTCAAGAGTAATGTAACCAAGAGGAATTACTGAAACCCAAATAAAGGCTGAGCATGATAGTGGGGCAAGAGGAAAGCCAAAGGAAATAGAGAAAAAAACTACAAGGCAAAGGACATTAATAGAAGTCTAAATACAGACATGCATCTATACAAATATATTTATATATGATGATGGAAAAATAGATCTATATGCATATATTTATAGGCTTAGTATTAAGGTAGCAGATGGTCAGTGGGCCTCCACTCAAATACACTATCAATGCAAGACCACTTTATTCTATTAAACTGACATTCCATGATGCTCATGTCTCCTACACTATCACAAATAGGTGCATAAGCAAATGTGATGAAGAAAACTGATAGTGCCTGGCTATCAAAAGATGTAGCAGCTGGAGTCTTAAACAAATCCCACATGGAATAAGAACACCAGCCTGTGTGATCATGAGGTATGAAAGGGACCAGATATCAGGCACCAAAGAACAAAGAATTATATCACTGTGAATGAGGGGGAGTGCAGAGTGGGGACCCAAAGCCCAACTGTAGGCAACTGGACATCTCCTTACAGAAGGGTCATGGGGAGGGGGCAAGTCAGTCAGGGTACAGTGTAGCAACAATGAAACATACAACTTTCTTCCAGTTCTTTAATGTTTCTTTCTCCCCACTATCTGTACACTGATACAGATAAGAACTGGAAACATAGGAAATCCAGGACAGATGACCCTTCAAGACCAGTGGTGAGAGTGACAATACCGGGATGGTGGAGGGTAGGTGGGGTAGAAAGGCAGAACTAATTATAAGGATATATATATAACCCTCTCTCTGGGTGAGTGATGGACAACAGAATAGTGGGTGAAGGGCGACATCAGACAGTGTAAAACATGACAGAATAGTAATAATTTATAAATTATCAAGAGTTTGGGGGAGGGGGTTTAGGAGGGAGGGGAAAAATGAAGAGCGGATACCAAGGACTCAAGTAGAAAGCAAATGTTTGAGAATGATGATGGCAACAAATATACAAATTTGTTTGACACAATGGATGGATGCATGGACTGTTATAAGAATTGTGTGAGACCCCAACAAAATGATCTTTTTGAAAATAAAGAAAATGTCTGGCTCCTGGGACAGAGAGGTCAGAAAAAATACTGAGAAAGAAATGGGATATAAGGTTAACATATCATCCTGCATTTTCACACTTAATTGCCACCATGCACCCAAATTTATTGTGGTCAACTCAATTCTAACTCATGATGACTCTGAAGGTCAAGATAGAACTTCTTCATATGGTTTCAAGCATGTAAACATTTCTCCATGGAGTGGCTGGTGGGTTTATATAGGTGAACTTTCATTTAGCAGCTGAACGCTTAACTCCACCCCCAGATCTCCTTTCCAAAACTCTTAGGAAATGTGTATTATTATGCCCATTTCGCAGATGAAGCAACTGAGACTACCCTCCTAAAGTCTGCATAGCTAGTATGCCCAGGATAATCTCTTTAAGTTCTTATACAGAACTAACATTGTAGGTAAAAAAACAAACATTTTTGGACTCGGATCCTAAATATACATTACCTTTAAAATTTTATTTTGTATACTGTACTTCCCATCTGTGTGTTTCCTTATCTTCTCCTAAAGCAGATTTTAAAGAAATCAACTTCCAGTCCCCACAAAAAGTCACGATTAATATCTACAATTCTTCCTATTTGGGTGGCCGTACTTTGGAGAAATATTTTAATCTGAAAGAGAAAAAGCAAATAACATGCCCATGCCTATTCTCTTCCTTCTTCAACCTCATTCTGTTGTCCCTCCCACTGCAGAGTGTCCAGTCAGAGAAACACAGCTCAAAGACACAGATCTCAGAAAAGGGCCAGCAGGGCATGATGACGTGCACATGTGTTCTGGGGGTCCAGAGAAAGCAGATGCAGGCTGAGTAGGAAGCTAGACGGTGCTTCTGGGAGTGTTAAGTTACCAGTCAACTGAGCCCATCAGACAGACTTCTGGGGACCTGCCTGCCTAAGGCCTGCGTGGAAATCAGATGTCCCTGGACCAGGAAGCCATTCCATCCTGAGCAGTTAAACACACCAAGAGACAACTTTTCTGTTATTTAATGTAGAATCCGCCTCCGCCCCCGCTTCCTAAGAGATGTATCAGAGGTGGACCCTCGGACCACAATCCAAGGGCAGGAGATCAGTGCGCCCATCTGCATTGCGCCCACGGGCTTCCATTGCCTCACCTGGCCAGATGGAGAAATGAGTACAGCCAGAGGTACGAACCAACCCCACTGGAGGTTCTTTTTCCTGAGGAAAGACATGGCAGACATGACTGGGGAACAGAAATCTGGTTGAACTTGGGGAGTATGGGAAGGGGAATATTTAAAGAGTTTTTTGTATAAACTTTTACCTACAATTGACGAAGCAACCATTTTCCATTATAGGGAGTGGTCACAGTGGAAAGTCCAATTCATGCAGACCCTTGAAGCTACAGCAGAAGAGCGCATGGGGTTTCTGAAGTGTAATCTTTTTTTTTTAGCACAATGCATCATATTTTATTCAACTATATCCAAAGTAATTTATCACTCACATGATATCTAATAACCTTTTTTTTCCCAATCATTCGGTCTGAACAGTAATCTTTACAAAAGCAGAGTGCCTCTTTTTCCTCCTGTGAAGAGGCTTGTGTTTCCCAAACACTAACCTTTAGGTCAGCAGACCAGCACTTAACCACTGCACGGTCAGAGCTCCTTTCTGGGTCACTAAAACCCCGAAAAACAAGAGTCACACATCTCTGACTCACTCTCTGTGGGGCCCTAATGTGGCCACAGGGACAGGGCTTGCTGTCCTTTTCATGAGCAAGGTTGGGATGAAATGACAGCTGTCTGAAACTAGGATGCAGAGAAATCAACCTTGCCATTAGGTCCTGACAACAGGCCCTGGTAGCTACTCTTACGCAAGGGCCCATTTCCCTCTGTTTCAATTGCCCTTCTCTTCTTGTTTGACAAAATATTTTTTGTTGACTGATATCCCCTTCTTAGAAGATTCCCATTCTTTCTGTCCCTCTGCCCATATTGTTGTTTTAGGTGCTACCAAAACCAATTGTGACCCACAGCTCAACAGAATAAAACACTGCTTGACTCCGTGCCATGTTTACAAGCATTGTCATGTTTGAGCCCATTGCTACAACCATGTAGCAGTTTGAGCCTTCTCATTCATCTCTTCACCACTGTGTCAATCCACATTGTAAAAGATCTTCCTCTTTGGGGCTGCCCAAGGATGATATCTTTTTCCAGAGACTGATCCATCTGACAACACATCCAAAGTAGGTGAGACAGTCTTGCCATTCCTGCTTCCAAGGAGATTTCTGACTCTTTGTGCCCCCACCCCAAAGTTTTTGTCACAAACATGACTGGAAGCATCACTGAACCACAATTATTGCACAAGAAATCTTCATCCCAGAGGTATATCCTTGGAGAATAATTCTATGGCATCTTATTCTTATATTAAGAGTCAGATAATCATCCTCATATCTTTCTTGTCTCACATTGGTCTTTTTTTTAAGCCATATAGTTTATTTGGAGTGCTGGCTAGTCCCTTATGATGTGATTGTTTGTGTGTGTGACTGAGAGAGAGATTTGGGTAAAAGTTTACAGTTGGCTGTACTTCTTCCAGGACGGATTTGTTCATACTTCTGGGAGTCCACAGTCCACCTAATGGTCTCCTTCAACACTAGAATTCAAAGTCACAAAGCCTGTCTTCTTGATTCATTGACCAGTGTTCACTTACATAAAACAAGACCAAATCCACTGCCATTGAGTCACTATGCTAACTCATAGTGACCAACTCCATAGCGTGTGGTACAACTGCCTCTGTGAGCTTGCAAGACTGTAACTGATGAGGGAGTAGAAAGCCTGGTCTTGGTTTTGTACTAGCAACCTGTGAATCACACCCAAGCCTTAACCACGACTCCACCAGTGCTCCTCCCTATACATGCAAGGAATTGGAAATGCCATTGCTTGGGTCAGACACACCTTAGTTTTCTTACCACAGTGACATCTTTGCCTTTCAATACTTAAAAGAGGTCATTTGCAGCAGATGTGTCCTGCGCAATTCATCTCTCTCTCTCTCTCTCTCTCTCTCTCTCTCTCTCTCTCTCTCTCTCTTTCTCTCTCTCTCTCTCACACACACACACACACACACACACCAAAATAAGTAAAACAAAAAAGAAGAGAACAACATATTTCTGTTACCAAAACAATATTTCTGTTAACTCCTTTGTGATCCTCACTCTCGCTATTGGCAAGATTCCCTGGGCTTCACTGCAGTATTTTGCTTTGATTCCATGGCACAGGGAGGAAGTGACCACCGGCTTCATGGGATTAGGTCTCAAGTTTGACTAGTTTAAAATAAGACCAATGTACTAATCCACACCGTTGAATGTTATATGGTGTTTTTCTCATGAGGGCGCGTGACATAAGGGATATTTTCTGTTGAGGTTTACAACTGAAAGTAACACTTTTTGAAACGTTCGTTGTGGTTGGGGTGAACGTTTGAAGAGAAAGCCAGTGTTCCCTACAATAATTCATACATTCTTGTTTTGGACCATTGGTTACGACGTCCACAAGGTCACAGCACTCATTCCTTTTCCCTGTGTTTCCTGTTCCCACCTGTCCTTCCATCTCCTCTGGCCTTTTGAATTTTGTCTCTGTGTAAATACCAACCTTGTGATCTTCAAGGGTTGACTGGTCTAAGGAGTGGACACCTCTCGGGTTTTATTGTCACCCTTCTAGACCTGTCTATGGTTTGGCTGAAAGTGGAGTCATGAGAGTCAGTTCACTTCCAGACTTGAAGGGGAATTAGGTGCCATAGTGTTGGGGGGGGGGGGGTTACTTCCACCAATCTCTATCAGAGCAGTAGGCCTGTTCTTTTATTATTATTATTATTATTATTATTTATTATTATTATTTTGCATGTTTCTCCACACTTTTTTCCCTCACTCTATCTAAGACCTTCTAATGCAGTTCTTTTCAGAGCAGTTGGCCAGGCACCATCTAGTTCTTTTTGTATCATGGTCACAAAAGCTGGAGCTCAGGGGGTCCATTCGTGCCTTAGACTAACTGTTTTCATGTGTCTTTGAAAGGCAACAGAGGCAAATATTATTATACACCCAATCCTGCAATAACTGTCATAACAATGACCTGTGAAGAGATATTGAAATAGACATACAAGCTGAACAGGGTTGGGAAGGTAAGTAGTACAAAACCCACAAGTTTGTGTTTGAGAAATATACAACTGACAGACAATAGCAGTACATATATACTTACATGTATGTGCTGAAAACATGTATAAGAATACAGTGGTCCAAACTAGGAGCACAGTGATGAAAACTTCTTCAATGTAACCAAATACCTTGAGGGATTGAGTTTCTGGGTCTGCAATCATGAGGCCATAGTCCAGAGGGAGGTCAAAGTCATTTGACACAACGTGGTCCCCAAAGAAAATGTCCTAGATTTGATCCGTGGTGAGAAGCAACTGGAGTTTTAAAAATTTATGAGTGGTCATGTAAGATCAGCTATTGGTTTCCCATATGCAGAGTAAAGAAGTGAAGAAAATATTTTTTACTAGATCAAATTTTCTGTGCATGTAATACAGAGTGATAGTGGCTTTACCTGTTTGAATTTCCTCTCAGACTTATTGAAATAGAATCAGAATACTCAATTTAACAGCAACATCAGTCTCAAAATTATCACCCACCACTACCATCAACCTCATGCTCCATCTCACTATTATGGTCCATTGCTTTGCCTTTGTGTGTGTGTGTGTGTGTGTGTTTGTTTTTTTTGGAGGGGGGGGCATCTAGTCCATTACTTTGCAACTGAGAGAGTGTGCCCATATCTAATCTCTTATTTTATCTCTGATTAACCGGATACTATCATTTTCTCCATCTTACAAAGGAAGGACAAGAAGGCTCAGTGCCACATGGATGACCATGATAGAACTGGCATTCCCCGAGTTCCGGGTCTCATGTTTTTGCTCCTACAAACCTCAGCTTTCTCTACCGGAAATGCAGTTTTTCATCCTTTGTCTTTGAATTTCCCAATAAGGAGATAAGAAGTCCACTTTCTGCCAAGTCCACAACATGCCCACCAATGTTCTGGAGATGAAGATACATGTCGGAGAGATATTTTGGGTTTTTTTCTGGGGAGCTTTTAAGACATGTTATTCAGATAAGACATCAAATGTGTATGCCTCCCAGTCTGATCAAGCTCCTTCTTAGCCATTCCATCCAGGGAAACAGTGAAGCCAAGGTTTACTTCTACTCTCAGGCCAAAATGACTACTCCTAGACCGTTCTCACCCGATTCCAGAACAACTCTATCATTCAACTCATGTTGTGTCCTTTGATTTGTAGCTGCCCAAGCAGCTGGCATCTGCTATATTACCAGCACATATGCCTCGTGTACCCTTGAAGACATCGTTTCCGCGGCTCCCAGAGGATTCCGATGGTTCCAGCTTTATGCACAGCCCGATCGGCAGCTAAACAAACAACTGATCCAGAGGGCAGAATCGCTGGGCTTCAAAGCTTTAGTGATTACTGTGGACGCCCCTGTACTTGGCAACAGGCGACATGATGTTAGAAACAATTTGGATTTGAAGACAAATTTACTACTAAAGGATCTTGGAGTCCCTATGGAGGTAGGGAAGTGTTCAGAGCCAATGGGTAGGCATAACCGGGGACAAGTTTCTAACCTGTTTTCCTTTCTTCCCTGTATTCTTCTGCAAGGCAGTGATTAATTGCCTGTCTGAAGAGACAATTTTTAGTTATTTAGCACGCCACCAGGAAGCACCCATAGCACCACATCCCACCTCTTTGAAGTCTCTAAACTAGATGCCTGAAAAGAGCACTTCCCTGAGTAATTCCTACACTGAATGAAACTTCAGTGCCATAGTCAAGCAGTTTCCCACTGCCTACAGTAAAGAGAGCACGAGACCAGTGTGTTCATGCAGTGGGCAGCTGCAATACTCAGCCAAGTGACTCAGCTGTTCCAACCACTAGTCACAGGTTGTCCTTGAGATTTATGGAATCCTTATCTTTGATTCCAGAGACATAGCACAGTTTCTGGGTATTACATGTATATGGTGAAACAAGAGTAAAGGTTTCATAATATCTGATTTAGGATTACTGACGTGTTGCTTCATTCATTTGTATCATGCATATCTCAAACACAACATATCAAATTATACATGCTTTTGTTTATTCAAGCCACTTGCTATACTCTTGAGGTCTTTTATATTGAGGAGTATGTCTTATTCACCTTTGTGTCATCAAGACCTGCCATCATTATTGAACAGGGATATAACTGATGGTGAAGGAATAAGTAGAAATTCCTTTAAGAACATTTGTTAAGAAAAGGAGCTGGACCACAGGGTAGAGGCACACCAGTCTGTGTGACCATGAGGTGTTGTGTTAGTCTGGATAGACTAGAGGAACAAATTTCAGACACACGCATATAGGTACAAGGAAAGGGTTTATATACAAAAGAAATGTGACACTAAGAAGGCATCCCAATCCAGTCCAGTGCAAAGTCATAAGTCCAATATTAACCCATATGCCTGCAAACAGTCTATAATGTCTGCTTCCGACTCAGGAAGTCACAGGTCAGTGGGTGCAGAATTCTGGTGCTGGCAGGGGTCTCCCCATGGCTCCTTGCTTCCAGGACTCAGATCCATCAACAGCATGCCACTCCAGCTTCAGAGGTCTGTCTTCATCAGGGCAAAGCCAAGTGGTCTCTCCGCTGGCTCCTCCAACTTCTCCGACACTGCCAGCTTGTCTGTGATTAATCGTCTCTGAAACTAACTCCCAACAACTGGGGAAGATAGCTTCTCATCTTCACGAGGGAAATACCGCGAGATTTCCCAGGAGTCTCAGGTGAAAGCCATGCCCACACAGAGGCCTCATCAGCTACTCAATGGCTTTCTCCTGATTAACAGGCCAGACTCCACCTCTATATTTCAATTATAAAATTAACATAAGCACATGACTGCCACAGGTGTCAAAGGTATCAGGCATTAAAAAACTAAAAGAATTATTAGTGTAAATGAGGGGGAGTACAGGTGGTGGACTCAAAGTCCTTCTGTAGGTAATGGACTTCTCCTTGCAGAAGTGTTGCAGGGGGGAGATAAACTAGTAA
>PVJH01013025.1:0-62061 GCA_004026705.1 Nesogale talazaci | reverse complement strand
ACTGACCTTTACTGCCATTAGGCGTTACACTGAATGCTCATTGGTTTAAAAGCACACCATATTTGGAATGGAATGTGTGCCCTCTACCTCATCTCATGCTCTGAGATAAATACTGCTGGCTGAGCCTTGAATAAACGGAGTTTGATCAGAATTTGTCTTGCTCCCTGTCTCTGTGTCTTTTCTTCATCCAGGTTCGTCGATTCCTAAGGTCCCCACGTGAGGGTCTCGCTGGCTGAGACCCCAACAATGAACCAGACCCGCTGCATGTAACTGATCATGACTCAGTGCACATAACTGATCACAACACAGTTCATATAACTGATCATGACATAGTGCATACAACTAACCAGGACTCAGTTCATAAAACTGATCATGACACAATGCATATAACTGATTATGACCCAGTGCATATAAATGATCCCGACCCAGTGCACATAACTGATAAAGACACAGTGCATATAACTGATCACACCACAATACACATAACTGATCACTACCCAGTGCAAATAACTGATCACAACACAGTGCACATAATTTATCATGACACAGTGCACATAAGTGATCACGACCCAGTGCACATAACTGATCACAACACAGCGCATGTAACTGATCATGACAGTGCATATAACTGATAACGACCCAGTTCTATATAACTGATCATGACCCAGTGCACATAACTGATCACAACACAGTGCATATAACTGATCACGACACTGTGCATACAACTGACCAGGACTCAGTTCATAAAACTGATCATGACACAATGCTTATAACTGATTATGACCCAGTGCATATAAATGATCACGACCCAGTGCATATAACTGGTCACGACACAGTGCACATAACTGATCACGACACAGTGCACATAACTGATCAGTACCCAGTGCAAATAACTGATCACAACACAGTGCATATAGTTGATCACGAAACAGTGCACATAACTGATCACGACACAGTGCATATAACTGATCAAGACACAGTATATATAGCTGATCAAGACACAATGCACATAATTGAAAACGACACAGTGCACATAACTCTTCATGACCCAGTGCATATAAGTGATAATGACCCAGTGCATATAACTGATCATGACACAGTGCATATAAATGAACACGACCCGCTGCATGTAACTGATCATGACTCAGTGCACATAACTGATCATGTCACAGTGCACATAACGGATCACAACACAGTGCATATAACTGATCACGACACAGTGCATACAACTGACCAGGACTCAGTTCATAAAACTGATCATGACACAATGCATATAACTCATTATGACCCAGTGCATATAAATGATCCCGACCCAGTGCACATAACTGGTCATGACACAGTGCACATAACTGATTATGACACAGTGCACATAACTGATAAAGACACAGTGCATATAACTGATCACGTCACAATGCACATAACAGATCACTACCCAGTGCAAATAACTGATCACAACACAGTGCATATAATTTATCATGATACAGTGCACATAACTGATCATGACCCAGTGCACATAAGTGATCACGACCCAGTGCACATAACTGATCACAACACAGTGCATATAACTGATCACGACACAGTGCATACAACTGACCAGGACTCAGTTCATAAAACTGATCATGACACAATGCATATAACTGATCACGACCCAGTGCATATAAATGATCACGCCCCAGTGCACATAACTGGTCACGCCCCAGTGCACAGAACTAATCACGACACAGTGCACATAACTGATAAAGACACAGTGCATACAACTGATCACGCCACAATGCACATAACTGATCACTACCCAGTGCAAATAACTGATCACAACACAGTGCATATAACTTATCACGACCCAGTGCACATAACTAATCACGACCCAGTGTACATAACTTGTGACGACATAGTGCACATAACTGATAAAGACACAGTACACATAACTGATCCAGACCCAGTGCATATAACTGATAAGAACCCAGTGCATATAGCTGATTATGACTGAGTGCATATAACTCATCATGACCCAGTGCACATAACTGATCACAACACACTGATCATATCACAATAACTGATGACGACACAGTGCATATAACTGCAAGTGCATATAACTGCATGTTCTCTGGTAGAGCATCATATCCAGACTCTGCTCAGGAAATTCTGTTGCCCATCTCACTGAACAAAGACCTAGGTGAGGCCTTCTGTATTCAGTCCCAAGTCATATAAGGAAGCTCTTCACAATAATCCAGTTCTTGGAACCACATCCTCCTTTGATGCAACAGCATGTTTCATAAAGCTCAGTTCTTTGTTCCCTGCCTCTGTCATGCCTTTACTTTATGATGGAATCTCAGGTCTCAGGACATAGTGTTCCCAACAATTCCTATCTCACATTACTCTGCATAAAGCAAATAGCGTAGGTCACTGTTGTACTCACCATTTTGTAGCTCAAGTTTCTTGGAGTCTAATCAATGCCCTCTGTAAACACAGAAGACAGTGTCATTAGGTAGTTTGGAGTCAGGTGAATGAATTTGGTAGTTTGGAGTCAGCCCAGTCAGAATTTGAAATCCATCCTTGTGATGCATAAATGTGCAATAGAGTAGTGCTAGGTTTCTAGTTCCTAAACTGGACTGTGCTTCTACGTGGCAAATCTGTAACCTGAAACAGAAGAGGAGACAATGTTGAGGAGGCCATGTTAGGTTCTTTGTTTTTTTCTTCTTACCCTATCTAGTGACTACCCTGCCCCCTTGGGATTGAGACCATGCTCTGCAAAGCACTTTTGCACATTTGCTGCCAGCATCATTCACAACACATTTTCTTTCCACATAAGCCCTTGGTATTAGCTCCTCATCTCTCCCTACACCAATCCCTCTTTAACCCATGATAAGTTATATATTGTTATTATTTTGTTATATCTCACTGCCCGATGTCTCCCTTCACTCACTTCCCTGTTGCCCATACCCCAGAGAGAATGTTATATGTCGATTCTGTTATCAGTTTGCCCTTTCTATGCCACCTTCTCTTTACCCTCCCAGTATTGTCACTGTCACCATTGATCCTAAAGTGGTCATCTGTCCTGAATTTCCCATGTTTCTGATACCTATCCACAGCAGTGTATATCCTCTGGTCTAGTCGGATTTGTAGGTTAGAATTGGGATCATGATTGTGGGGAGAAGCATTTAAGAACTAGAGGTAAGTTGCATGCTTCATCATTGCCACCCTGTACCCTGATGGGCTTGTCTCATCCTTGCAACCCTTCTTTAAGGAGATATCACTCCATCTACAGATGGGCATTGGGTGTCCAATCTGTGCTTTCCCTCATTTTTAATGATATAATTTTTAGTTTTTTGATTCCTGATACCTGATCCCTTGGACACCTCATGGTCACTCAGGCTGGTGTGCTTCTTTTATGTGGGCTTTCTTGTTTCTGAACTATTTGGCTGATTATTTACTTTTAAGCCTTTTAGATCCCAGACACTATATATTTTTCATAGCCGGGCACCATCAGTTTTCTTCACCATTCTTTCTTATGCACATATATGTCTTTGGTGATCAAGTCGGGAAGTGGGCATCATGGAATACCGATTTAATAGAACAATGCATTTTTGCATTAGGGATTACTTAGTAGAGGCCCACTGTCCATCTGCTGCCTTAATCTTAATGCTATAAATGTATGCATATAAATCTATTTCCCCATTATGACATATAAATATATTTACCCATGTACATACCTGTATTTAGACCTTCGTAAATGCCTTTGGACTCCTATTTCTTTCCTCTATTTCCTGACCAACCCAGGGACAAGGGAGCAAAATTGATTTAAAATCAGTGGCAAGGTGGGTGTGAGAGGCCTGATAGGGATTAATCAAGCATAATGTAACCAAGAGAAATTACTGAAGCCGAAATGATGGCTGAGCATGATAGCGTGACAAGAGTAAAACAAAAAGGTGTTTGTATTAAAGATAGAGCCCACTCAATCCTTATAGAACAAATTCTTCTGTTCTTCAGGTACCCTTCATTGACATTCATGTCATAGAAATAGTATATCCTGGCCTCAGATGATTAAAAGGATTCTACTCTTCCTAGAATGAAAACTATGAAATTGAAATACTGAATAAACTTGGAAATTTAATCTGAGGTTGAGGGTTGATATATATTGCTAAAAGGTGACTTTGAAGAGGAACCCACACACTTGAATTTGATGCCAGCTTAGATATGTTTTCAGTATTAAGCAAATTAAAACATTGTGGCAGCAATTTTTTGTGCCATTAAAACCCATGTATTGCATTTAAAAATGATTTAGAGAATTAAGAGTTGTGATGAGTGGTATTGTTGCCATTTATTTCTCCTGTGCACTTTTCTACTGACAATTAATTCTTCCCGTTTGATTTTTATTTTATATTTTTACATGATTATCTGACTATAATTTCAAAATCCCTTTGTTTTCCAAAACCTGGGAGAATTTGTGATGACATTTCCTCCAATATTTTTATCAATAATTTAACTAAAAATCAGAAATTAGCTATATTTATTATTAATAGCAGTCATACTCCTGTCCCTGTTTGTTTCTTCTCCACTTCATCAGTTCTTTTAGTTTAGTTTTTGATTTCAAAGATGTTTCTCTCACTGCTCTATTTTGTCATTTATGGTTCTGTGACTTATTTTCTATATATTAAGTTGTTTTACTCTTTTCCACATAATACTATGTACCTTTGATCCATCCTAGATACAATATTTGTATATATTTTGTTAGAATATAAAGGGGAAGTTTTTAAGAACTTAAATGCCTCAAACCCCATTGAATTAAGTATTTTATCTTCACTAGACTTTTAACGGAAAGAAGGAATATTTGTCGAAGAACTTTCTTTACTAGACCATACTCAGAAACCTTGACATTGTTTGCTTATGGGATCAATATGAATCAGCTCATCTAGGCCACTCCAGCCAATGTTGAGCTCTTCCTTAAAGTTTATACTTTCTCAAGCCCCTTTCATCCCATGCAAACTGTACAATATCTATTGTTTGTTAGATGACTGGCTGAGCTCATTTATAAGTCCTTAGTAATATGCATAACAGGGTGTGGTAACTAGTAGAACTTCTTTTAGAGGTGGAGAAGAGAGAGGGCACACATTAGGACATCCTAGGTGTAACTTGAACAAGGCAGCGCTATCCCTAATAAGAAAACATGCCAGAGGGATCCTTAAATACGACATTCTGCAGCTCTGTGTCTGAAGTTGTACAATGTTAAAACCGTTGGGATAGATTGCACTGGACAATCTATGTAAAAATCTATGACAAAGAGTATGTAAATGGGTGGTGTCAAGAGTCAGGTGAAGGCAGAAGCTTAAAGTTACATGAGATGGATGAAAGGAAGGAATGGCCTATCAACCATCTGTGGTCTGGCCCTACAGCCTAGGTTCTAAGCATTCAACTTTTTGCTGGTACATGGCAAACAATATGACTTGTGAGAGATCGTTTATTGCCTTGGGTTATAGGTTATCCCAACCATAGTTTAGGTCTTCAATGGAAACGGGAACAAATGGGGTACAGGGTACAGTTTGTGAAACATGCCCCACCAGGACCTGTAGGGTAGGAAGATAAAGTTAGTCTGGATGGGGAAAGCTATGCTGCAGTAAAGTAGGGAGGAATTAGCCTGAGTGGCTAATAGGATATTATTAACACTGAGCTTTTTCAACCCCAGTTTCTGAAGACAAGAATTATGAAGTGGCAGTTATTGGATAGGGACTGTGATTTAGGGCCCCTCTAAAACGAATCAGCCATTCATGCCACTGGAAAAGTACATAGTTAGTTTTCGACTCTCATGCCCTGTCATCCTATCTAACTGGAATATATGGCTCTCCCTTTCCCTAGCTTACCTTAAGAACAGGTTTCACCATCAGGTCTCTGAGGCAGATTTGTTGCAGAGCCAGTTTGACTTCAGTCCCCTCCTTGAGCAACATTCTCAATCTGAGCTTGAATAGGCTAATACTCCTGCCAGAGAAACTGTTCCCTTGTGGAACATGACAAGACAATAGAATGGCGGTAGTCAGTCAAGAGATTAATAGATATGTTGCATTGAACTAATATGCCAAACAAGTTTCTTTAGAGTGTCGAAAAACAAAGATATTACTTTGAGGACTTGGTTCATCTGACGAAAACCATTTTATTATAAATTGCTTGAGATCATGTAAAAGTTGAACGTTGGATAAGAAAGACATATGATGAGACTATGCATTTTTTGTAGTTCTGAACAAGAATGATGACCCATCTTGAAATTACTGTAGATTCCCAAAAGGGCAAGCAAGTCTCTCTTGCCAGAAAACAGGTCAGAGTGCTATTAGAGGTGAAGATGGTGACAGTTTTTAGTACATACTGTGGACATGTTGTCTGAATAGCACAGTCCCCAGAGAAGGATATGTTTGGCAAAGTAGCAGGGCAGTGAAAAGCAGGAATCCCTCTAAAACATGGATGGACAAAGTGACTGCAACATTGAGTTCATCCTAAATTGTGTGACTGGCACAGCAGCGGGTGGCGTTTCGTTCTGTTATGCACTGGTTCCCTGTGAGATGGAGTCGACTCGGGAAGAGCCAACAAAAGAGCCTCCTCAGGAACCACTGATCAATGCCCAGGATACACAAGATGCTAGTGTGTTAGTTACTTTTACAAAAGTGATCTCTGTAGTATCAGACGCCAAACCCTTCAGGTGACAGTTCCTGAAACTTAAAATTAGAACAAATGAGGTGACAATAACATCACTAAGGATTCCTACCCCTCATTGATTTACACCAGCATTTTCTTAGAGGTGAGCTGAGGGAAATTCTATAAGATCCACCCAGCATGTCATATGGGAGAGTACTTCTCCAAACTTGGGCTCTAGTGTAAGGACAGTTCACAATTGCTCGGGTGTGAATGCTATCTGTCTGGCAATGGGAGAGTAAATAATTTAACTATTAAACTGAGGTCACCTGAGAGATCAGAGGATCCACCCAGTCAATGGATAATTGATAGTTGAGGAGGTTTCCAACTGCTCCAAATGTCTATAATCAATTGAATCAAAGTAAAATTCCATGAGAAACTTCAACCTAAGTGTAAGACAGATTAAAGGTAAAGATTCTGATAGCTAAGGTCTGGATAATTAAGACCATATAAATAAAAAAAAACATTTTACTGTTCTGAGGTTTATGTTTAAGTTATTGAGTGCAAACATAACTATACTTGTGAGAGAAGACTTACTAACACTTTCGATGGGACCACTAATAAACTGACACCATTATCAGATACCCACTTCTCGAGAAATCTGGAGACCAATATTGATAATTGAACTTCATGAACAAGTTCTTTACAATATTGGAAATAGAGTCAGGCAATATTTAAAAATAATTATTTACCAGGGTTATTTTAAATTCATTCCTCATTTGATCATCAATATAAGAGAATAAGCACTGAAATATGCAAATTGATGAGAAAAATGGAAAAGACACAATTTACGTAAACCTAGAAAATATACAAAACAAAATCAAAAGCTTTGCATGGAAAAAATAAGGCAGATGCCACATGTAGCAGAGAGAGGGAGGGAAATCACTCGACCTAAGAGAAAGAATAAATATACATGTCTACTTTCACCACTAATATTAAAAATTGTACTGTATGTTCTAACTGGGGTAATCAGAAGAAGAAAAAAACTATTTAAGGGAAAAGAGGTTTCCAAAGAGAAGAAACACAAATTCCTATATTCTTCTAAAAGTAGTGATCTTATACATAAAATATTCTAAATGTGTGTTAAACATAAATGTTGTAGACTACATTTGAACACACTTATGTGTGTTACTTAACTTCTGAGCTATTAACTGCTAATCATCAATTCCCAAGTCATCAACCGTTACACTTAACATGTGGAGCACCCTTATAATACCATGATGACATACTGAAACACTCACTGCATAAAAAGCTTCTTACCATCCAGAACTGCTACTAACACTCTGAGAATCCCCTAATGCCCACAAGAAACTTAACCTATTTAACATATCATACCACGGTACACTCTAAACTAGTACAGTGTATTTTCCAAAATTCTTTGAGTCTGTATCACAATATTGAATATATCTTATATCGTTAATCCTAAAGTTATAACCATATATCCCAAATTCTTGAACCAAATCCCAAAATTCTAACACTTAAACCATAAATCTATTACATGGTTATACATTAACACAAATTTCTAATCAACTCCAAACATGATCTCTTACACATTAAATATTATAAACACAAAGACGTTTAATCTGGCTACTAACAACACAATCTTAAAGCACGGCACACACCTCCTAATTCTATCTTGATTCTTATTCTTTAAATGGAAACAATGATTAATCCCAGGACCTAGATTTTGATCTTAAAGACAGACTCTGACTCTAGCACCTGACAGCCCTAAATTGAACCCCAAACCTAATCCATCAAGAACCTAATTATGTGTGTGGAGCTGTCTTTTCTCTCAGATTTTACCTAAATGTACAGAACTGCAATAGGTAGACAGGCAAAATCAGGAACTACAAACACATTGTTTGCATGTGGCTCATGGCACTTGGCAGAATAAAGTGGTGTACGAATGTTTAAATATGACAAACAACATCATGGCCATGGGCTATGACAGGTATTTTGTGGATCTCCAATCAATTGCGTCCTCATCTAAAGGACTTTTTCTGCTATTAGACTTACACAGAGACATGTTGCACAGTAAGCAGGATGCCTGTGGATTCAATTGTATTTATTCACTAATTTGTATATCCCATTTTCACCTGGCTTCTCCATCAAAAATGTGGTGAAAACAATGCTAAATGAGGGAAATTAATCACTAGTGATTCTGTCATCAACTCCCTCCATCCTTCCTTCTCCGAGATCCTCATATCACAAGAGATACAAAAGCCAGCACATTAAAGGTGCTTACATAAGAACCATTCCCTTCCTTCTTTTTTTTTTTCAAAACTAACATTAGTCTTTCCCTTAGTCCTAGAAAAGGGCCCAGGGGAAGATTTTGTACACCCCTTCTCCCAGTGTGATCTAGAAGCCATACAAAAGTAGGATCCAAAGTTCCTTGAGATTCCTGTGAGCCAGCAACTTAACTTCACGAGACACATTGCAAGTGGATACGGTATCCTCACCCATATACTGGGAAATTATCAATCCTTGGGACACCCCATGTATCCAGCACCGGGAACTCCCTCACCCATCACATTGGGGCAGTCCTCTCATGGAGACATACGTATGTCTTCAAAGAGTTACTCATGATAACAACAATGGTCCATCTTTGTCTCTCACCTAATCAGTGAATTGCTGACCAGGCACCCTGGGTGTGTGGATATCTCCATATACCCTGGAATGCAGGTGAAGTCCTGTTGGGAACAAATCAACAGCTAAGAACCCATTTGTGAAGATTTCAGGATCAGGATGTTGGCACATGACTGGATATCTTTGAGCTCAACCACAAGGGCTCCAGAGACAAAAGGCAGGGTTCCTGTCTGGGCCGGTCTTTCATACCTACTGGCTGAGGGTACCTGTCCTCAGGCCCCACAGCCCTGGTTCCAGGGTCTCTTACCTTCCAGGAAGCACAAAAACATCTGCGCATGGATGATCCATTGTCAGTGTATCAAAGCTTGATCTGAAATCCACCTCTGAGCCAATTTTAGCTCAAATTATTTGTCCCCAGGCTCACCTGGTACCTGAGCATGAGTTGGGAAATAAAGGAGTGAAGGGTATAGACAGATGAAATGGTAACCACCTGTACTTACTTCAGCATGATTAGTACATCAACATGATTTCTCCTCTAGGTACCTCGCTTATTGAAATAGGCATCCCTGGCTTAGTCCAGCTGTAGTTAGAGCAGACCCCAGGGGGATCAGGTTAAGTTGCTACAGGGAAGGGAACTTAGGGAACACATGGCAGCCCTAGGAATATGTTTAGTCCTCCCCCCCTGCACACACACATGCACACAGGCAAACGTCCATTAAACTGGTAGCAAATAAGAATGTAACTAAGTGGGAGAGAAGGGGAAAGCTGGGAGAATGTAAGAGACCAGGGATCCTATTTAACGTCCATTAAGGGCCCACCTACAGCTCAGAGCTTAGCAATGTGTTTGCATATTTGTTCCATTAGAAAATGCAGTACTTCTTGATACTTCTGTCAATCTCAATCATGGGACTAGTCTTGTTCTTCAGTAAATCTACACATTGTCTAACTTCATTAGCATTGAACAACCCCTCAAGTTTTAAATATGCTTTTCCTCCTGTTTCTTCAGGTTTGGACAACTTAACATATTTCATGTTTCTAATTTATTAGTACGGAGAGGGCACTATAATGTTGTAGTAGATCATAAATAACCAATGAAAACAAAAAAAATTAAAAAGGGTGTATTCACTTAATTATGTCTTTTCCATGTGTTTCTTATTTGAGAATATTTAAATGAAGGACATTCACAAGTTATGGCAAGTTTTCTTGTATCCAAAAATTATTTTTTTAAAAATGATCAGCAATAGTGTCTAGATGCCATCTGATATAAATATATATACATATTAAATGATATCTATATATTGATACATACTCCCTTGCAGCTGTTTTATTTCCTCCAAACAGGTTTATTGACATATAATTACATGTCAGAAAATTCAATCTTGGCAAGGAAAATTGTACAATCACTTCTACATCAATTTTAGAGCATTTCCTCCCAACACACATCTATGGTTAAATCATCTTTAAAATGAATAATGCAATCTCAATTCATTCTAGTGCTCCTCCCCCCTGGAGTCTTCATTATTTATTCCTGAAAACCCCTTCCCTCCCTATAACCCACACACCCATCACCTGTGTTCTCTATATCTCCTTGTATCAGTTATCTTTATGGAAAAACTCCTCTTGTGCTTCTGGTAAATACGTATGTTTACATATAAGGTATAAGTAAGTGACATTTAAATCTTATGGGGTTTTCCCAAAGCAATCTACAGCACAACCCTTTAATAATAAATTATACATTTTTAGCACTATAGTCTCCACATTAAAATAAAAATAACTTTACAAATTATAGATAAAATATTTTAGTTGTATAAATGTTATTGACACAGACAATGGAATTTTGAGTCCATCTGTATGTAACACATGTACAGGTTCCCATTTTTGCCCCCTTAAATAGTTGTTTATTATTGGCAGGGCCCTGGAAAGGGCGATGGAGGAGGCAGCACACACAGACAACACCACACACCACAGTCACAGGGTGGAGAGAGGGACAGGGAAGAGTGGTCGGGAGCCCAGGAGGCGCCCTCCCATCAAATTGGGCATGGGAGGGGGGGTCCTGGAGTGTTGGGGACACCTCGCAGCGGCCCCATTTAGTAGACGTGGATACTAGATACGAAGAGGGACTCAGTGGCTGCAGCCCCCGCCTGACCGCTGGGAGTGGACTTTCCTTGGCAGAGGAGGCTGTAGGCCAGGGCTCGCTTGATGACCTCCTGCGGGCCGCCTTCAGGTTCTCCTTGCCACACCAGGCCTTCGGGGCAGACACCTGCAGCGCACCTCCGTGGGAGAAAATCAGGGCCCATGGCTTCAGCAGGGGCACTTGTTGATGGCCTTGAGGTTGGTGGACGCCTCCTCCTCCTCGCTCTGGTCTCCAGACAGGAAGGTGACCCCAGTCACAGCAGGGGGCACAATGTGGCGCAGTGCGATGACGGTTGTCATGGGAAAACTTCTGTATACAGACATAGCCAGGGGTGTCCATGTTGGGCTTCATCAAGGTGCCTTCCAGGTAGATGTAGTGGTCACTCAGGGCCTTGTAGAAGGCAGCCAGCCCCTTCTCAGTGACCTACTGGCAGCGCTTCAGGTCATGGTCACCGTCGGCGGGGATCTCGGGCTCCACCATGCAATTCTGCTGGCAGATGCTGACATAACGGGCCAGCACGTTGGCATTTTCCATGATGGCGAGGGCTGAAGGGGTCTGTTTGCTGATCTTCAGCACACAGCGCCACTTGGCACAGTCAGCGCCATCTTTCTTGCACTGGGCACAGCGCTCACACACCCCTCCAGCCCTGGGGGATGGGTCTCGCTGTTGGTTGTTCCCAGGGGCACCACAACCTGGTCGACCTTGATGCCCACGACCCGGCCATGGATTTGACCACTTGGGGGAAGGAGCGCCCACCGTCCGTCTTCTGGAAGAGTCTTGTGGAAGAGGATGCTGCCCCCAATGCAGGAGTTCGCCGGGTCGTCGGTGGTCAGCAGCAGCTGACGGTAGAAGCGGAGATTCTCTTGGCTGTTCTTGGTCCCGATGGACAGCAGGCGCTGGGCAAGGTTTCCGGTGCACTCACCTGCAGCCAGGATGCCCTTGCCCAGAGCCACGATGTGATGGGCAATGTCCCACAGCTCCTTCTTCTGCTCCGGGGTGAGAGCTGGGTCTTGGCAGGGCATGGTGACAAGTTTCTTGCTGGCACTGAAGGAGTGGAGGAGTGGCAGCCAGTGTCCAGATTAACATTTTAAGAAGTTTAAATCCTGAGATAATTTCGAAAATTTTCATGTAAACTGAAATGAAGATAATCTGTGCATAACTTTTGTCTTCTTTGGCTGTACATTATTTTGTTGTAAAATATGAATATATTTTGAGGCATACAATGAATAAAATACTACAATGAGTGGGGAAAAAATGTATAATTTACACAAATGTCTCTGGCTTCCCAGTCAGCAAGAAGCTTAACCATGTTACAATCCCACAAAGACTCTCTTCAATGACAAATTTGTGAATCCCATGGAAGGCCCAATCTAGGAAAGCATGTTTGTATATGTTGGTTAACTTTTAGATGTCCCCCATATTGACACTTGGTTCTGGCAGCAAACAACCCTAGTTCCCCGTACCTGCACGCTCATCATCCCTCATCCTAAAACTCAGCTCCTCCTCTCACATATGTGCACCAGGGGCCCTGGATGAACAAAGGCAACAGGAAACAGGAGAGCAAGCGGTGATGTCTACATTCTGCTCAGTGCTCAACTGGAGGCTATTTTGCTAAGGGTTTATCTTCTTTTTTCCCCAAATTTAATAAATTTACCTAGTCTGTGGTACTTTTTTAGTGTATTTTTGCTAATGCCAGTATGTTCATCTGCTCAGTGACTTTGTAAAAGAACATGTATCTATCTGGGTGTCCCATGATGCAAACACCCAGGTTATTGTGCATGCACTTAATTGGGGGAAATGCTTGTAAGAGAGAAAGTGCAGAGAGCATGGAGACTGGAGGAGCACTCAGCTAAGATGCAAGCCCTTCCCTGAAAGAAGGGAGGTACTTTCTTAAATATCAGTGAAATCCACCAGAAGACCAGAAAGTTTGCTATGCGATCTCAACACAAAATCATCCATTAGATAATGGCCCCATTTCTCATGAACACATGTCTGTGCTTCGTTCATAAGCTCTTCTTGAACTTGGCTTGGGCAAGCCCTCAGAACTGCACAAACTAGGTGGTGGAATTCTGAAGCAACATTTCTTCCTTGACTCATTAAGCTCCTTGTGAGTGCAGGGATGGAATTACATTCTCAAATTTGATAGTGTTATTATCTTCCTATATTAGAAAACATGTTCATACTTTATTGAACAACACAGAGAAATGTATGATGTAATTTTTCTGAATTAAATTGAAATAAACATTTCCTTATTAGTGACATTCTCCTATGTAATAATTTCTATTTTTATTTCTGAAAAATACCCTGCCATTCTTTGCTTGGAACTTTTATTACATTTCCCAAAGACGGTGTCATTCATTTCTTTACTTTTTCTAAAAGATATCATTGTAGTGCGTGTTTGTTATTAATTCACTCAGCAAATTAGGTTCCTCTTTACATTTCCTAATGCATTTTTCAGTATCATTAATTATATTTTCTTGCCTCATCACTAACTTCCTGCTCTGGTCTGGAGATTCTTCTACATCTCACAGTTCCTCAGGAACTCTCTCTAGTTTTTATAATACTGCTCCTACCTCTGATTACTGGAGCTGAAGGAGTGGAGGAGTGGCAGCCAGTCTCCAGATTTTAAGAAGGTTATGTTGTAACAGAGACCATATTCACACCTAGAGACAGTGCAATCTGCCCTTACAGAGGGAAAACAACTCCATCAGGGGTTCCAGCAATAGTGTTCTGGTGAAGCTCACCTGTTGCACATGCCTTTAATTTATTTGTAGGAAGTAAAAGATTTCCATTTTGATAATGCCTCATTTATCAGTATTTTTTGTATGTATGTATGTGCTTGATCTTGTGGTAGGAGGTAACAGAGTTCCATTTTGATAATGTCTCATTCATCCATATTTTCTGTATGTATGTGCTTGTTCTTGTGGTACTGTCACTAAAAAATAATTTCCAAATGACTTTCTTTTTGCAGGGTTTCATTTCTATTTCAATCACTGGAGCAGTTTTACTGCTTTTTCCTACTTTGTGTATTGTATCTTTTGTGGGATGTGTGTGAGAAGGTTGATATGAATTTCAATTGTCCCAGTTTTTCCGGGAAACAGAAGACAGTGGTAGAGTTTATTTTGCCATTGGATGCCCCATTTAGCTCCGAAACCATTATGATTAGTAAAGTGTGTGTGTGCTGCTCATGTCCCCCAGCTTTGTCCACGGAATCTCTCCAAGTTCCTCTCATCACCTACTCTCTGAAACTTCCAATGATGGTAAGATGACTTCAAGCTTTGATCTGCATTTGTTTTTCTCTGTAATCTCCCAAATCCCTCACATTAAGTGGTGAATTAAGTGTCTAGGTTGACTCCTTGTCCTCTTCTCATTTTATGTTTTTTTGTTCTGCTACACATGCACCTCCTGTTCTCCCTGTTCCCTGGGGGCATCTGTCCAGGCTGCCTGTTGTCCATAAAATCAGCCAAGTCATTTTATTCCATTGCTCCTACACAGGAACCTCAGTGCAAACCTGCACCAAGCTCCCTGCAGGGAGAGGGCTGGGCTACAGGGGGCGCTCAGAACCCACAGGTCACTTAAGAGAAGATGCGAAGGATCTAGGAAGAATTAGCTAAATTTACTATGTTTTCTTGTCCATGCACAGAAAACTTCTCACCAGCACATCCACTTAAAATTGCCAGCACATCGCCATTTATAATTGTGTGTTACTTTATGTATGAATGCTTGATATTTCCTGTATCCATACATTACAATCTGGGATAATGAGCTATACTATGAGATAGCATGTGTGTTAATTTCTGTATTTTCTTAATTATGATATTGCCACTCTGTTCTAGTGTTTGTATTTCCCTTTGTGTCACTCTTTATATTAATATATTTGTATGTTTCTGTATTCATATACTCCTTTGTTACTGCTATTACATCAACATGTGTACAATACTGTTATTAACGGAGTATGATGTTAGTGTGTGTGTATATAAGCATGCATCGTGATTCATATCATTAGTCTGTGTGTGTGTGTGAGTTTTCATCAGTGTGTCTTATTCCATGTGTTCAATCATCGCACTAGTTAGGAGAGGGCTGAGCTCCATTGCTGCGCAGGCCATTCCCACACATCCCTGTGGAAGGAGGCCGGGAGAAGTCAGCATGATTCCAGATCTCCAGATGAAGAAGGGGGTCTGAGCTGCATTCTGCTCCATCATCTACTGTTCTGTGTACCCTTTGTTTTCCTTCCTCATAGTCTACATTATAGTATAAAGTGTTCTTTATTTTTCTATTATTACTGTCTACATAACATAAATATCACTTTGTTTTTCTCTTTATTCAGTGATCTTTATGACCTTCCTTATGATACTACTTATAACAAATTTATTGAAATTTTCCAGTAGATTTTTCTATCATAATCATCATATTTAGTTTGAGTTTCATATTTAGCTTTATGGAACCCATTTGTGTATAAACTGTGTAGCACCTATTGACGTCATACCAGTTACAAACTTTTTCTTACTATTTAGTATTACTCATTATTTTTGTGGATAGATGAGCATGTTCAATATGACTGTACATATCCGCATATTATAATCTTTATGAGGTTATCTCCTGAGGACTGATTGTCACCAAAGTCCTGCTAGACATAAATTTTCAAAGTTTATGGAATATAGTCAGGGGTCCTTTCGTAGTTAGCTATAAGGAATGTGCATCACAGTTAAGATTGTTCTTTCTTTAAAATACCAAAGGACTCAAATTCTCTGTAAAATTGTTTGATTTTTTTTCACTTGCACTCTCCCTGAAGAGAATCTCGATTTTAAGTTCCCTGATGCACCCTGCTGTGATTTTCAGTGGCTTCTGGTCCCTGTTGTGGCAGGATTTGGGAGATGGGCATTTTTCTGGTCTTCTGACTGAGCCTCATTCCAAGGGAAGCCTCCTGAGGCTGGCTCTGAGGTGCGGCTTTCTAACTGTGCCTTTCTTCCTGCAAAGGTTCTACTGGTTTAGCTGCTTAGAACAGAGCACCTGTTCTTCCAAGTTGTTCATCCCCTTGCTGCAAGGGTCGTTACCAGTGCCGTCAGCTCCTAATCATTATGTCCATCCTCGTCGTGCCGAAACACACAGAGGTGGTTGGGGACATGGTTTCAGACTTGTTCTTTTAGATACAGATCTTCATATTGAGCCTTTCCGTCACTTTGTTCTTCTCAGGGTCAGGAGGGCTGGATCTGGGTGCATTTGGACAGTGATTACCCACGTGTTACTGTGGTCACCATCAAGAGAGTAGAAGGAAATAGGGCTCTGTTTATTATCTACATTTTAAGGAATGGTTATGCAATAAATAGCACAGTATTTTCTTACATCTGTGCTCCTGGGAGATCCTATTCACTTTAACCCAATAAAACTTTAACTGTTTATTAAATATTTGAGACTAATCTTTATATAGCTTACATCCAAGACATCTCCAGCGAAGATAAAAGCTTGCTCATTTTCTTTACTAATGGCATCTCTCTTTCTCTAAATATGATGTTTGTTGTTGTTGTTGTTGTTGTTTTAAATGTTACTAAATTTACAATTTGTGTTCAAGAAGTGTTTTCAGAGTGGTCCTGTTTATTATTGTGATTTGTGATAATATGAATGTGCATGCATTTTCTCCTTTCTTTCAGTTTTCAACCTGAATTGATTTTAAAAGTAATAAAACTAGAATCAACCTTAATGTCCCAAAACAGATGAATAGATTAATAAAGAAATCGTGGTGCACACATGTTCGTGCTCCAGGATGTTGAGCATGACAATCAGTTCCTGCCGGCTCGCTACAAACCCACACCGAGCCGCTGCTTGTCCCAGATCTGCTCTCTCTGACAGGAAAGGGAGGCGCCCACAACACGCCCCTGCATGACTCAGGGGTTCCTCTGTCTGCACACCATCATCAGCGAAGCCTGAACTACTGTCAATTTCAAAAAGAGGACAAATAAGCATATCCTTAAATGATTTATTAAATTATTAGTATTTTTTCTGCCATTACTCCCATAAAATACATTTTACAATGCTAGGTTTTTCACCTCTACATGAAGAACAAATTTTCCCCTCATTTGTCCTTAATTGTCTGTCTCCAAGAGAGGTCCAGCAAAGGACAATGTGTAAGGAAGGCGTGGTACCAGACAGGGTGCTGTTCTGCTGGGCCTGGGCTTCCTGTGGGTCAGAACCGACTCAGGAGCACCTGATCCCAACCACCACCACAAAGACCACATGATCCAGCGCTCCGACCCTGCCTTCATTCAGGACACGGTGAAGGCTTTCTAACTGCCCAATAACTGGTCTACTTCCTGTCAGGACCCCTGTCCTGGGGGGTCATCTTGTAGACATTCTTACAGACTACAGGGTGATGACCATGGCTCATATGAAAAAGTTTTAAGGAAATGGAAAGCTGCACTGGTGAGAAAGAGGCCAAAGAAGTTGTGCCAAGTATATATTTTTCACCCTTCATGATATCGTACTTAGTTATTCTTCAATGGTAGCAAGAGCTGCCTGGATGATTTAATTTGGAAAGGTTTGTTGATCTACCTTACAAGCCTGATCTACAAGCCTTCCAGAATCTAAAAGGATATTGAGAAGGAACATGTGGTGAATCCCTCATAGATACAGACACTTCAGTTTGTACATTTCTATTTGTAGGATTAGTCCTATAAAATGGAGATATATCATTATTATGTGTATTCTGTCAAAAGAAAAATAAAATGAATTAGTGTCCGATAACGATTTATCGTAGAACAGCCACATAAAACATGTTGCTATGATTATTCTTCTTGTGCCCTGTAAAACATGCAGATCTGTTCTAGGAAGAGAACACGTATCGCTCAGACATCCTGCAGCTTCATTGATTGCTCCCTCTGCCGATGAAAGCCAACGCAGCCCCGCCCTGCAGCTCTGGGAGTGCTCCTGGACTCTGAGGATCCCACTCAGTGATCAGGACTGAGCACATCACGACAACATGGAGTCTGTGCTGAAAGGGTTTGTCCCTATTGCTCTTTTAACAGTGACTTAAAATCAAGAACAAGTTTGTGTGCTTGGTGTGGAGTGAGAGACACGGTGAATATGTTTGATGGTTCTTTCTCTTCCCACCCCAAAATATCTCTGCTTGCAGATGTCCAGAGTGAGGTACAGTTAGTGGAGTATGGGGGTTCCTTGAAACAGCCTGAGGGTCTCTGAGATTCTCCTGTGCAGCCTCTAGACTGCCCTTCAGTGCCTATGCCATGATCTGTGTCCTCCAGGCTCTGAGGAAGGACCTGGAGTGGGTCTCACATATTAGTACCACAGGTGGTGGGATGTACTCCAAAGATTCTGAAGGATCGAGTCACTATCTCCAAAAACAACTCCAAGAACATGCTGTATCTGCATATGAATTTGAGGAATCACCTTTAGGTTTCTGTGTTGTGACCATCATACCCAGGAGAAATCACATTGAACCAAGGCACAAACCTCCCCTGTAAGGAGGAAACAGGCCCCCAGGGGGCGCTTAGGACCCACAGAACTCAGGCCTTAGGTCCAGTAGATGGTAGAGATGGAGATTCAGGGCTGTTGTGATACTGGCATTCTTTTCCATCCCTGATTTTCCCTCAAAGGATTTCTGTATATGAATTACCATGCTGTGCCTCTCCGTGATATTGTCTACCTTAAAAAAGTTGTATTGCAACAAGGAATCATTTTAAAAATCGCCCTGTTTTTTTTTTTTTTGGAGGAAAAATGATTCTGCCAGGTGGTCTTCAAGATGAGAGTCCAGATGAAATTGAGGAAACTTGGAGATTGAGATCTAATGAGATTGAGGGGAGATGGAGCGATTGGTGCTGCCAGAGAATTAAATGCTTGCATTGGATCAGAAACACTGGTTGCTCAAACTTGCCAAGTGATGCCTGAAGAGATAGAATAGGTGATGTACTTTCAAGAGACAAGAGTGAGGGCAGAGGCTTTCACAGAACCTACCGATTATGACATTGGTTTTCAGGTCAGAGTTGTACAGACGGCTAGTTAGGGACCGTGCGGCACATCAAAGCAGAATGTGACCCCATAGGGCTCCCATCGTCAGTAGAAAGTGTGCAGGTCAGACTCCACCCTGGTTCTGAGTCTCTTTGTTCCTTTCTTTCTCTCTTTTCTGTCTCTCTTGTTCAGAGAGATGGCATGATTCCAGAGTGCTTATCCTTCCCAATGCAATACTGTTCACCTTGTCAATATGGCACATTCATGGATAAGGACACTTATCCCAATACCAAAGAAATGTTAATACTACCCATGTTATCTTTAAATGCAATGAAATCCTGATCCAAATGCTATATTAATCCTCTAAATATAAGGAAACAATAATTACACACTCTATATGGAGAATCCTTGGATAATCAAGGAACCCAAAAAGATTGAGAACAAGTTAGGGGGCCTCACACAAACTAAAATCGAAACTATTACACAACCACAGCAATAAAAAAGCATGGTTCACATACAGTGGTAGGTATGTTGACTAATATAACAGAATAGAACATTAACGAATAATCCATCCACATATAGCAAGTGATCTTCACCAAAGAACCAAGGAATGTTATAAAGGAGAGCGACATTCTCTGCAACAATGGTGCCCGCACAATTAGATCACCACCATCAGAAGAATGGAAGACAACAGGAACCTTAGCTCATGTACAAAAATGAGCAGATGATCAAGGACCTAAATGTAAATCCGAGAGCTTTAGAGACCGTTTATAAGAAAGCAGGCACACACATAAGTGCCCCACTGCAGGGCATCCACATACTATCAAACACAGCAAAAGAAGTGCACACAAAGATGACAACATAGATGAGCACAACCTTCTAAAAGTCAGCCATTTATGTGCATCAAGAAAGTAAAAGTGGAAGCCAAACAACATGTTAAAAATAAATCTCTTGTAATTTTAAACTGCAATTTTGTATGTCAATTTAATGTCCAACAATAGACAATAGGAGCAAATATTATTGCATTTTCCTTGGAGTCATATTTTCTCTCATTTCCACATTTCAGAATCTTGATGTATCTGGTGCATCTTGATTAAATGACCAAGCAATCCTAACAGCAGATATGGGGGATTGCAAAACAAAACCAGAACCTGTGTCTCGAGCTCACGGTGCTGCTGCTTCAACTTGCAGGGAGAACTTGGGAGCCCATTGAGAACATGTGTAGCAAACCTGTGAGAGATGTGATGTGAGGATGTATAATGTTATGAAGCTGACACTTAAAGATACCCCTATTAACTACTGCTGCGACGTTATGTGAGATGATTCTGGCAGTCAGAGTCAGAGATGGAGGCGACCTGAATTAATGTGCAGCTACATCACAGTCTCAAGTTTAACTTGGTCAGACAATCACTAAGAGAAGATGTGAGATGGGTTTGGTGACATGAACACGATCAAGTGATGCTCTGCCAGGGAGCATCTGCAAAGGGAACCGACTTAACGATCTCCAAACAAAAAATGCTAGAGACTCCTGTGCTTGGACCCCCTGGATTTTTAATGGAATCAATGTATTTTCATTCAAAACAATTGCTTATTCCCTTCAGCAAATTCTGACCCAAAGAAGTTCACGTGACCAACACCTAATGCTTGGATGTCCCCACTGCAAAAATATATATTAATTTTGTGATTACAGATTCTAATTAACCAGAAAATGAGTGGTGTGAACACCTAATCTGGGGAAAATGTTTTAAACTTTGTTAGGAGGAAGGAAACTTAATGTGTATTGAACTTAAAAACTGCATGCTTAGAGATAATGTCACAGCTTCTATAGTCAATAATATAAACAGTTTTCTAAAATTAGAAAATACTTGAACTTAGGGACTAAATATCAGGTGACATTCATGAGCAGTTGTGATTGGACCATGCCCAGAGCCCAAATGGAGAGGCTGCCTTTGATTGGACACTCACATTTCATTTGAACCAGAATTCCCTGGGCAAGGGATATTTAAAGAGTGCATATGCTCATTCTCTATGTATTGAGGATCTGTTGCCTGGATGGACCTAACTTCAATGGGGAGTGCCTGTCAGGTCTCAAGAAAATGTCTTTTGGCTCAAGATCTAAAACACTGTTCTTGGCTCGTAGGCCTACTGCTCTACTGAATCTTTGTACTTGGAATTGTGACTTGACTGATTTTGCAGTCTTGTAGAGATTCTAGCATAAAAGGGCATGTCTCTATTCAGAATCTTGTATTTTTAGAAGCTACAGAGTTAAAATATTGGCTTGTCTGGATGCCAGCTTCTTTAGGGTGCACATGCTCCCCTGAGACCCCCACGACACTTGAATCTCTTAACTAACACTGAGGCTGACCTCAGTCACCGGGCTCTAGGGTGTAGTGTGTGTATTGATTGTAAGAGCAGTGCGCTTGGTGATGACCATGGCCCAAGGTCATCAAATCCTGGCTCCATAAGATTAGTAGGGGGGACAATGATAAATGGTAACACTAGGTCAGAAATGTTGGGTCATCTGTGAATAAATAAAATGAAAAGCTAGAAGCGAGAAGTGTCCTTTGCACCCAGTGTCTGGTTTACCCTTTCCTGACCTTCAGAATTTGGACTGACCACATGATTCATTTTCTGAAAGTTTTGTGAATTTCTGTTGGGCATTTCAGTGATTGTCAGAACCCAGAAACATGAGGGGATCTCCTCGGGGATGGAGTGGGTGAAGATTGGTGCTGAATGGCTTCATAGAATAGTGGGACCTTTGGGGCATTATCGACCCCAACTCCTTCTGATGAATCTGGTATTGATGCTTCTCAAAGCTGTTACTCCACCCAAAGCAAGCTACCAAAAATCAATGAGGAGGTTGACTAGGAGGTGTCTGCGTGTACAGGAGAAAGTGGGTCTTGGAGAGTGTGAGACATGAAGATGCCTTGGGGTCCTATTGACGCTTTCAAGAAACTACCTCCTGCCCACTATGTCCTGGGGCACGGGACATGCAGGAGCCCAAGGCAGCACAGGGGAAATGGGGAGCTGGAAGGAGAGGACACTGGACTCAGAAATCTTGGCCTTCTTTGACCTTTACCACACAGCTCTAGAGAAAAGTCTTCCATTATAGACTAACATGCTTATGAGTTCAAACAAAGGGTTAACCCACAAAAGGCTCAGAAGGAAAAGGGGAGTCTGGTCTCTATCACTTTCTGTTTATAAGGACAGGGCTCACTCACATGCAACTTATTCTCCAGGCATCAAGGTTCAAACTAACCCTTGGCTGGGGAAAGCTATCAGTTCTCTTCAGACAGGGCTGCGGGTCTCTTGGGAAAGCAGAGCTGTGGCCTAAAGATGCTATTGCTGTGTGTTCTCCTGTGCCTGGTGACAGGTCCCCAAGGTGAGAGATTCAGATATCTGACCTGGGTCTCTGGGGATGACTGTGACTTCCAGTGATTGACAGGGACTCTCTGTTTTTGTTTGCAGGGGTTCTGTCTGAGGTGCAGCTTCAGGAGTCGGGTCCTGGACTGGTGAAGCCCTCCCAGATGCTGTCCCTCACCTGCACAGTCTCAGGTTACTCCATCACAAGCAGTGGTTACTACTGGCACTGGATCCGCCAATCCTCAGGGAAGGGGGTCCAGTGGATGGGATACATATGCTATGAAGGTAGTACAGGTTATAGCCCGTCCTTCCAAAGCCGACTCTCCATCACCAGAGACACATCGAAGAACCAGTTCGTCCTGAGCTCCGTGACTGCTGAGGACACTGCCGTGTATTACTGTGCATGGAGCACAGTGAGGGGAAATCAGTGCGAGCCCAGACACAAACCTCCCTGCAGGGGAGACATACTAAGCAGGAGGCGCAGAGGACCCACCGAGCACAGACACCCAGCCCTACACAGACACAGATGAGTGACAGGGAGGATGTCCTGTTAGAATTAGGGTTTCCTCTCTTAGCTTTCAGTGACCCCAGGGACAAGTATTCCCTCTTATTTGTTTATTTTCTCGAAGTTTTCTTCTCACTGCAAGCTTGAAAGGAAGAACTAGCATTCTCTGATTGCAGTACAAATATTAAAAGTTATTCTGACTCTTCATTATCATCCTATATGACCCATGTACCTTCCTGAAAAAAAATTCATGGACATTCTCATCCTGGTACTCAAAATCTGTTGACAATGAAATATAAGAATATACAGATTCGGGCTGAGCCCTGGTGGCGTAGTGGTTGTGCGCAGGACTGCGGCCCGCTGGGACGGAGGTTCGATTCCAGCAGTGGGGCTGGGCCTCCTACTCCCACCACCGGAGAGCAGTGATGGCCCCCCCCCCAAAAAAAAGAATATACAGATTCATGACTGCAATTCATGATGTTAAATGTCCTGATCTCACTGATCTATAAACCCAGGGTCAGGTCTATCAGGAGGTATCTCTCTGCATTGCTCCCTGTGAATTCTGGGTAGTGACTCACTAATGTTCTCTATGTCTGAGAAAATAATTGTGGAGACTTCTGGGGCTAACCTTGTGACATGCCCTTAGTGACGTTTGCTTCCTATTATCTCCCTTTATGCAGAAACCAGGGTTATGGGCATAGAGAGTCCTGACACGGGGAACAGGTGAAGTGGAGTGACCGGTGTGGTTAGGAGGACTCATTTCTGAAATCATTCATTGGGTCACAATGAAGGAACTGCTCTTTTGAGGGCAACTCTGACTCTAAATTAAGCAAGTGTGCCACAAGGGAAGGAGGACACTGCAGAGCATTATCTCCTAGTATTCTGTGGAACAGAGAATGCAAATCTCTGGACCTATTTCAAAGATATTATCAGGGGAACCAGTTTCAGGAGAAATTCATCCTGTTTTTCGAGTGTTTGCAAGGAAAAGGAATATGCTCAATTCGATGCACAGACAATGTGGCAGCAAAAATGGCCTCAAAGAGGAGCGAGTGTGAGTCTGGTTCAGCACCTGGCAGCTTTTCTTTCTGTTCTTTTGTCTATAGCGTCATTATGAGTAAGAACTGCATCAAAGACAGCCAGTCCCATGCCTGATGGTGTGAATTGAAATTAATTTTGTTCAGCCAAATGCAGTTACATAAAATAATATATAACACCATTTTCTAGCATTCAAAAACTGTTGAAATTATTTATCAATTTAAATTTGATAAGTATATCATTCAAAATTAAGGTAAAACTATTGGCTATCAAACAAGTAGGAAAAGAAAGTGCAATGAATACATAATGAGGGCTAGGTACACTATACACAGATTCACTATCCCTGGTGACATGGGGGATTTTACATTGGTTGGTAAGTAGAAGATCAGGAGTTTGAAATCATTGTTTACTCCAAGCGAGAACGATGAGGCTGTTTGCTCCCCTAAAATGTGCAGTGTCTGAAACTCGAAGGTCCCTCTGAGATGGAATTCCCTGCATGCCCTCGGGTTATGGTGATGGAGTTTCTCAATGTGTGTCCTACTTGGTTCCTTATCTCCAGTCATTTGATTTCTGTATGTTCTGTATTTTGTTTAATCGTTTTTAATAGTATTGTCAGGATGTGTTCTTTTTCCCCGTTCTCATTCTTTTTTCCATATATTTTCCTACATCGTGTTTTACTTATGCCATTTTATACCACTTTTTATAATACCATTTATAATATATTTATTAACATGATGATGGCTTTCCTTTAATTTTTTATGATCTATAATATACAAGGTAGATTTATTTTTCAAACAACCTTATTTTTCCTTCCATTTGTATTCTTCCCTTCTTTTGTAGTTTGAGGTCATTTTGACAGCACATTTCTGTGAAATCAGTGTCTGAGTTCAGCAGATTCTCAAATCTACTACCACCCTCAGAGGAATGTGCAAGTCGCTCAGCCTAGTGAGCCTTCAGAAGAATCGTTTTATGCGACATTGCACAGTCAGAATGAGCCAGAGAGTATTGTCTATAGTCTTGATAACTGCCCAACAGTCTCCCTCAAGGTTTCCCAGACTTGTGACCACAAATGGTCATGTACTAAGTGTGTCAGGAATGGGTCCACTAGGCACAGAACTTTCCTAGCTGGAAAAGACCAACCCAAGGACCATGCCACCCCGGCAAACAAGCGGACCACAGGATGGACCTTGCCCTATGGCAGATAGGAAAGAGGGAGCGGACCCGCAGTCCGGTGATCAGATGCTAACTGAAGACTGGACCAGTCTACGACCATACCATCCTGAACGCGCCAGATCTCATCTGAAGACTGGCCCAGCCTGGCCAGCAAAGCAGCAGGAGAGAGTTGTAGCGGGTCTTGAACTTCGGTGAGCAATCAACGTGACAATAAGGTGAAACTGTGGCACACAGACCCCTCAGAATCACACAAACAAACACCCCTGAGAGCTGTTGGGGTGCTTCACTGCCACCCCAGGACAGATCAGTGTTCCACAGAAAACCGTACCTTGGATTCACCAGCCTTTACGCCAGTACATGCTTTTACACCATTCCTGTGTTTCAAGTGAGCTAGCACCCATGCCTGTCTGTCCTAAGATTTCCTTTCTAAGCTTGCCATGATACCAACCCCACCTTGAGGACACTGCCATCTTACAACCTTACCTCTGTCTCACCTACACTACCTGTCAGTTTCTTACAAAAGTTCTCAGGTCACCAATGTCTCTGAACCACATTTGCCAGCTCGGGACCACCCCAACCTTCTCCATCAAGGACCCTAAGTGGACAACCCCTTCCAACAGAATAGGAAGGGTGTGGCACAAAAGACCCACTCTGTGTCCCATTTCCCAGCAGGACATAACTAGAAATGCCATTGCCCAGTACCCCAAAGATTTGGGTTCATGCCTCTTCTGTGGGGAAATGTTAAGCACTTAGAGGCAGAGACCAGGGGTTGTCCCTTCACAGGCCGAGGCCTCCCTTACCTTGTAGGAATTTGGAAACACCAATTTAGGCCTTTGAGACTGGAATCTGGTGCCTTTGGGAGAGCCCCAGTTCTTTTCTGGTGAGCTTAGTTTAGCCAGTGGGGTCAACCAGTTCCGTGGATCAGGCCTCCCAGCAGAGAGCTCTGAGAAAGGCAGAATCTGAAGCCCACCTGCCTCTGTTCCAGCTGCTCCTTGGCCTTCCTGCAATTTTCTCTGGCCTCAGGTTTCCACATGTGGGTGCGAAGTGCCCTGAGGGTGCCTGTGCAAAATCTAAAGTTTCTTCTATCCTTTATAACAATGACAAAACAAACAAACAAAAAGAACAACTCAGTTGGACCACAGACCAAGCTTGGCATGAATTCTTTTTCATGGGAAGCCAAGGACTGAGGCATTTCTCACACAAGAAATGTAACAGTTGTCCGGAATTCTATAGTTGTGCTTTTCCTAACTGAATAGACACAGTCTCTGCTGATCTTTCTCAGAATCATGCATCTCCACACAAAAAGGGGAATGATATGCAAATTCATCCCTTGCTATGTTAATGAGATCCACCCTAGACCTCAGACTATAGCTGTAAAAGAAACTCCAGCCCCAGGATTCTCAGGTGTCCCTGCTCAATGATTAGGACTGAACACTTGGGGTCTCTATGGCATCTATGTTGAGCTGGGTTTGCCTCATAGCTTGTGAGTCTGAGTGAGAGATACCGTGCTTATATATGCGATGTTCCCTGACCAGGGTGACCTATCTCCGAAGCTCCAGGTATCCAATGTGCACCTAGGGGAGCCAGGGTTTGAGGGGACTTGAGAATATGTGGGGGTTCTCTGAGACTGTCTTGTGCAGCTTCTATATTCATCTTCAGTAGCTATAGCATGAATTCTTTGGGCTGGCTCCAGGAAAAGGATCTTATACATTAGTAGTGGTAGTACTTACATATACTACATAGACTCAATGAAGGGCCGATTCACCATCTGTGGAGACAATGTCCCAAGCATGGACAGTCTGACAGTCAAGGTGCATTACTAAGCAAGAGGAACAGGTAGGAGATATCAGGGTAAGCCCAGACACAAACCACCCCTGCAGGGAGGTGACTGGGCTGCAGAGGGCACTCAGACTCCGCAAAACACAGGCCTCATTTCCAAAATAGGTGCAGATGGGATTTCAAGGTTGTTTTCATTTTTGTGGTCTGGTGGTTTCCCATCACACAGATTCCCTTGGGAATCAGTTATTATTAATCTTTACCTACTCCTGATATATCCACATTAGACAGTGGTATTGTAACAGGAAAACAACAAAAAATTTTCTACTCCCAAAATGCCAGCTGTCCTATATGCTAGGGATGTGACTCCACCAGTTGCCCCCAACATTAGAGTTCTGATGAAACACAGGCGAATATGTTTACATTGTGATCTAGGTGGATAGAATTTCTGAGTCGGGCTGAATGTTGATTTTTCTATGACTAGATGAATGTTTGAGGGTTAGAACCCCTCCAGTGGTGCCTTGCCAAACAAGTGATAATCTTCAGAAAATTCAGACTCAGGGCTGAGGCCTCTGTGGAGTTCCATAATTGGACAGTCTCTGGGACACTATGAGCCATGAGGGAAGGCAGATGAGAATATGACAAGGAGAGTCCTGCCTCAGTGATGGTGATGCTCGTGTTAGGTCCCTTCAAGGAGCTGTATGTAAAACATCACATCCTAAACCCTCCTAAAAAATTGTTTGAGCTATTGTTGCAGCCACCATTGCAGAAGTTCAATATTTCCTATTGAACTCCTTACGCTGTATCTCTGTCCTTCAACATGACCCCATGATTTGTCATTCTCCTAAGACTGTTCTCTCCTGATACATGACATGAAATCTCCCCATGCTTTCTTCCAAGGAGCATTCTGCTGCATTTTTTCCAGACAAAGTTGTTTGTTGTTTCAGCAGTGTGAGACATTTTCAGTAGTCTTCATAAGCACCATCCTTCAAATGGCTTGACCCAGCAAACCTCAGTTCTCAACATGCCCTCCTTTGTTTTTGCCACATTAAAGAGGTCTTGTGCGGCAGATTTACCCATGCTCAACCTCAGCAGCTAAAGCAGGCTAACGGCAACAGTCAGGGAAACAGGGCTTCTTTCATTTTTCATCTCAAGATCATCTGACTTGCTCACCATCCCTCCCCCTGACTTCCCTGGTCTGAACATGTGCTCATCTGTTAGCTGAGGCACAGCAATCAATATGGGGAAAGTAATAGAACATCTATTAATCCATGCATTTATCATTGGATGAGGATGGGCCCTGCCTACTCTCATTATTTGGGAGAAGACAGAAGGTACCACCTACTAAACATGGTGAATTTGTGCATGTTTCTTTCTACTCCTCAGCCTTAGACTCTTGTGAGAAAAATGATAACTTACTCACTGCTAGAACCACTAAGTAGCCCAAGGTTGCATTGCAGATACCATATGCTGGTGAAGTTTGAAGTAATACCCAGTCTCAGAATTGCAGTATATTGTTCATGAGTAGACTTGACGGACAGCTGTACCGGCTGTAACTTTGTTGTCTCGCCCAAAATGTGGACTTTGATGCTCAATGAGTTAATAATGAACTTTGTCCACTGCAGAAGAGTTTGGTGTGCTACTTTTTGTTGAAGAGAATCAGCTACATCTTCATGGGTAGGAATTTTGAATCTAATGAAAGTAAAAGGAAGTATAGGTGTATATTTCTCTTTTTTCAGAGATGTGTGTTTCTTAGCATACATGTTTTGTGTGTTTCGGTTATCTTTGTGCACATGTATCACAGGAAGTTAATAATGAAGGAGGAATGGCACCATCATCTGCCATCTATCATCACCCCAGCTTTGGATGACACCATCTTGTTTTCTTTATAAAGTCAACATTTTCTTTCAGGGAAATCAAACAGATTATTCCCTGTCATCACTTGTGTCTACAAATGAAAACAAACCAGGCTTCACAGTCCCAAGACACAAAATCATAAAATGAGTCAAAGATGTTGAAGCAATTTGGAGTTGAACACATTTAAGAAGAGTCAATGAACTAATTAATTGAAAATTTTATCATGCAATCAAAAAGAGCTCTCCTTGCTCTGCTGTTACACATTGGGTGACTAATCCCAAGGTCAGTTTCAAACCAGCAGCCACCCTCTGGGAGAATGGTGAGGTTTGCTACTCCCATAGTGAGCTTTTCTACGCACAGGAGCAAGTCTATCTTCATCTACTGAGTCGCCAATGAGTCCAACAGCAGTGGGTTTGGTTGAGTTTTTGTGAAATCAAGAAGAATTAATAATTATTAGTCAGTGGAATACAAAAATTGAAAGCAACAGGGAGGAGATACTAATTGGAAAATATGGCTTTGTAGGCTGAGCCCCAGTGGTGTTAAGTGGTTGAGTGTGGTACTGAGGCTCGCTGGCTTGGCAGTTCAAATCCTGTTGCAGCTCTCAGGAGCAGTGATGGGTAGCTCCTATGACCACCAGAGAGCAGTGATGCCAAAAAAAAGAAAAAAAAAAGAAAATATGGCTTTGATATGAGAAGTAAAGGTGGAGTCACATGATAGAATTTTTATAGGTCTACCATTTTTTCATAACAAGTATCTTTTTAGAATTACAAAAAGAGCGAGTATGCATATTGACTCCTTCAATTGGAATACACAGAAATCAAGCTGAGTACATAATGTGAAAATATTTGATGGAGAAGCTCAATATTAAACTCTAAAATGGGACCAGTGGGCAAATTTGAGTCAGACAATCTATTGCTCAGATGCAAATTCAGCTTGAAGCTGAAAAAAAGTTGGGGAAATTAGCCATGGGAGCAAAAACGTGATGTTGAACATATGCCACCTGAACTTAGAGAACATCTGACTAAGAGATTTACATTATCAGAATGACTGACAGACTAATTGATGAGCTGTGAAATGACAACAGGAATATCATACATGAAAAAAAGGTCCTTAAAAAAACACATAAGAGGGAAAAGATTCCACTGGCTATCAGAAAAGGATCATAAATAACCCTGCTTTGATTACAGTATAGTTCAGGAAAATGGAACAAATGATGAAATAAAAGATCTGAACAGAAAACGTCAAAGGAGAGCTGAAGACAACAAAGGAAAGCATTGCAACAAAATGTGCCAAGACTTTGAGTTAGAAAATCTGAAAAGAAGACTATATTCAGCATACCTTAATTTGAAAGAACTGAAGAAAAATGTTTAAGTCTAGAGTTACTTTATTGAATAATTTGATCAGCAGAATATTGAACAATGCAGGAAATATCAAAAGAATATATGGAAATTACACAATCTCTGTACTAAAAAGAAGTAGTTGGCACTCAAACATTTTCAGAAATAACTTATGATCAAAATTCAGTTAGACTGAAGGAAGACGACCAAGCTGCACTGAAATTAGCCAAAAATAATCCCTAGCAATTTAAGGAATAGCAATTGAAATGTTTCAATCAGTTGATGAAGTTCTAAACACATTCACTCAACCATGCCAAGAAATTTTGATAAAAGCTACCAGACCAACTATCAAAAAGAAATTCATATTTGTGACCATTCCAGATAAAATAACCCAACAAAAAAGCCACAATATTGAACAATATCACTGATATGACCTGCAAATTCCATTTTACTGAGGAAAATTCAATAGTGGTTGTTGCAGCATATTTACATGAAGCTGTGAAAAATTCAGATTTGATTCAGAAGAGGATGTGAAACATGGATGATAATAGTTTTGTTAGCTATATATTGACTAAAACATGTAACAACAGAAAGATATTTACTTGTGTCTTGTTGACTATGTCTAGACATTCAACCCTATTGACTGTTTTTTAAAGTGTGGAGAGTTTTGAGAAGATTGGGAATTCTTAAGTGCACAGGCAGAACCTGTATGTGAACAGGGCCGAGTCTACTTCATGGCTTACTATCAGGAAAGGTGGGGGTCAAGGTTGAGTCCTCTAGATAGGATGACTAGGGCTGTAGGAAGAGATAATACTCAAAGAAAGTGCATTATATGAAGTAGCAGTAGCCAATAGCAAGATAAATGGTGAAAAAAGAGAAGCTTTCAAAGATTCCATCTTTCTTGAAACCATAATCAATACTCATGGAGTAACAGGAAGGCGACCAAGTGACACATTGCACTGGATAAATCTACTGCACAAGAACTATTTAGCATGTTGTAAAGCAAAAAAAAAAATAGTTAGAGTTTTATGGTGTGCCGGATCCAAATCATGATATTTTCAGTTGTCTGAAATGGAAAGGGAGCTTCATGGAGAAGTGGGCATACATTGGACTGTTAATGAAGAAGTCAAAAATATGAAATAACCAATAGCTCGAAAGGGGAACATGAGACTTTCCACTCCTGTAATGAGTTACAGTCTCAGAAACCAATAGGGCCAGTTCTACCCTGTCTTATGAGACAGGGCCATGAGCTGGAATTCATATTTCAGATCACTATGAGTTGGCATCCACTTGACAGCAGTGAGAATATGCATTTGAAAAAATGGACCTTGAGTAAGAAGTTCTAGAGAATAAGCAGTTTAAATTATGGTGTTGGTGAAGAATATTCAAAGCATCATGAACAGCCAAAAGAATAAATAAATCTGTCTCATAAGAAGTTAGCCACAGCCAGATGACTTTTTAAAGGCAAGATGCAGAGGCAGCATTTCACATACTTTAGACTTGCTATATGAAGGAAGACCAGGCTCTGTAAAAGGACATCGTGCTTGGTAAAGTGGAGGGGCAGCAAAAAAGAGGAGGGCCCTCCACAAGATTGACGGACACTGTGGCTGCAGCAATGGTCTCAAACACAACCACCATACGAGCATGGCCAACTTAAGGACAGCGTTTCATCCTGTGTGCATTAGTTGATACGAGTTGGACTTGAAGGACCTAACAAAGGCAGTATTCTTGGTTTTCTACTATTGGAAAGTCCCTCAGCAATAGAGTCGTGTTCAAACCCCAAACCCATGTCCATACATTGAATTATTACCAACACAGAGCATTTCTAACTGGGTCATTCTGGGACTGTCATTCTTTATGGAATCAGACAGGCTCACATTCCTCCCATGAATGTGCTGGTGGGTTTTAAATAATGACTTTCAGAATAGCAGACTTTTGTTTTATCCCACACACCATTAGGGTTTTGAATGATTACAGAACAATGGATTCTTTATAGTCCTATCTGAAAGAAAGTTCCAAAGCAGAAAATTTCAAAACAATTAAGTTTTACAATACCATTGTGCTCAGACAGAAGGGCGAATTTAGAGAAGCAGAGGACTGTGTGGCACTAAAGGTCCTATTTCTCGATATTGTTGTAGCGAGCTTATCAATGTCACTGCAGGTGTTGAAATGGGTTAAGGATCCATATGATGTGAGCAAACTATTCCACTGTGATAGCTCTATTCTGGTTATGTAAATTGTCTAATCTTAGAATGAAGAAGGGAAGCAGACAGGTGGCAATTTTATCTAATATGGGGTCATTGGGATGAATTACATTGGGGGATAACTTCCCATGAACTGTTCCAGCAGAAAGACAGGTGAGAGAGCAAGCACACTTAGAAGAATGGACCAGCTGTGGCACGTGCTTGTTCTGGATCACACTGTAGATTTAGGGTCTCAATCACCAAATGTATTTGGACTATTGCCTCTTTTTTCATTTAAAAAACAAGAAATTGCTCAGTAGTTCCTTAAAATGAAAAACTTTAGTACTATATATCATAACCCATAATAAAGTGGCATCTGCTTTTGCAACACCCTTGGAAACCATTCATTAGAGTGTGGTATCATCCACTTTAGAAAATATTGATTTGTCATTGATAGTTCAACTCACTCAAGTAATAATGTCTCCTCCAGTCTTTTTATGACAGAAAAACTCAAAAAAAATTTTAAGAATGAACTCAGCTCCCTCAAGATACACCTTCATGTTTCTTGAATACAGAACTATTCCCATCTACCAGAATATCTTATCAAACTCTTCTGCAGCACAATCTACAGGGTCTGGTGTGTACTGAATTCTGAAAGAGGACACTGTGTGCTTTATCCAGAGGACAACAAACTCTGTTGTATCTAGTACCTCCAATGTTTGTTCTTAGAACCTGAATCTCTAACAGGCAGGGTCTATTTCAGAGATAATGAGATATGTAAATGAATACTTAGGCTTTTTTGATCTCCCATCACAAACTCACTCCCTTACTCTACCCTGACACAGGGGCCCACTGTATAGAGTCAAGAACTGCTTAAAGGAGAATGCAAATCTCCACAAACTCCACCCTCTCTTGGATTCAAAAGCTGGTTCCAGATCCCGCATCAGTGACTTCTGTGTTCCACCATGGACACGCTCTGTCTCATTCTCCTGCTGTTCACCATGCCTTCCGGTGAGTGCTCTCATAAGGGGATCCCCCAAGGATTAAATCCTTCTATTCTCACCTTAACTTCACTTCTTCTTGTGTTTTCTTCACAGGGGTTCTTTCCCAGGTCACCCTGAAAGAGTCTGGACCTGAGCTCATCAAACCCACTGAGACTCTCTGATCAGCACCTTCTCTGACTCTCACTGAGAACTACTGGTATGGGAGTTGGTTGGATCCGTCAGTATCCTGGAAAGGCACTGGAGTGGCTAGCAGACATATGGTGGGATGATGGTAAGTATTACAACCCATCTCTGAAGAGCCGACTAACAATCTCCAAAGACACTTCCAAAAACCAGGCATTTCTAACGCTCACCAACACGGACCTTGTGGACACAGCCACCTATTATTGTGCACAAGTAACAGAGGAACAGGCTAAGGGTCCTGCTTGACAAAAACTCAGTATGATTCTTGTGTATTCTCTCATCTCTGCAGAGGAGGAGAGTGAAGTGGAGACAGCATTTCCTGCCAGACTCTGTGGTTTCCTCTTTGTACTGAGCTGTCTCACAGCCCTGTCTTCCTGTACTTCAACTATGGGGAAGATCCTTGCCCCTTGTTACAGGTGAATACACATGGTGCTGTGTTTTTACAATACACATAACTAATCAACAGAACAGCTTCCTTATTATATGTAATTCGGGTCATTCATGTTGCAGGATCCAGTATCCTCTAAGTACCAGAATACAAGTAACAGCATATGTCTATTAAAAGCATCATATAACTATGGAAAATGCCTTATGAATAAATGTGGGGAAATAACGTTTATGAAAATTCAAGTACATTACTGAACATATAGAGAGACTTGTATAAAACATTAAGATAAATTACATGAAATGAATAACTACTGTATATTTATCTTTCCATGATCTACCTACCTACCTACCTATTGTCTAACTATCATCTACTATCTATCTAAGGATCCTAGATGACTTAGTGACTTAGGGTTTGACCTGCTATGCTTCTGTCCTGCTCAATTATACTAATCACAGTCTCATACCCAGGATCATGGACACCAAAGATGATAGATGTTTCCTTGTACTAAAGAACATTCTGGTGATAAGGTGCACAGACGCATCGTCCTTGCACAGTGAGATGAGGCAAGGTAGTACAGAGACGCAGAATCAGCAGGACCCTGGATTGCAGGAGGCCCTTAGCAAGTGCCAAGGACAGAGAGTGCAGCATTTTCGGGCAGAAAGGTGCATGCTATATGAAAACATTCACAGAGATGGAGCTAGAAGTGCTTGTTGAAGCTCTGGGAAGTAGTCGGTCAGGTCCAATCATCTTACTGTGCATCACAGCAAATGGTTTCCATGTTTTGTTTTCACACTGCACACTACCAAAAGCAAACAGTATATAGTGTAGTCATCTTTTTGTGCTTATATTGTCATATTATTTTGTATTTAAATTAAATTTTGAATCAATAGATCTCAATAATAAAATTCTAAGTTGTATTATAGCTCATATTTCTAGAACCAAGTTTGAAAATGACCTAGTATGTCTATTGACATTATTAGTGATAAATTCTATTAAGATTAATTATGAATTTTGCAAATTCAAAAGAATTGGTGGAATGACAAGGCCAGCTACATCGGGAATACAGAACTTAACTTTATCTCTGTGGAATATTTTTTGTCAAGCAAATCAATGTTTTCTTAAAAATAGTCTAAAGGAAATATTGTGTGACAGGACATTGATCATATTACACATTGTATTTTATTTATTTACACATTTTTGCAGCATCATGAACTTAAATTTATATACCTGGTGCTTACAATAATTCTGTAATATAGGGGTTATCTGTACATATACAGCTATCATATGCATATGAAGTAACTGAAAGATAATGGTTTATGTCAGGCAGAAAGGATTCTGATACTTCATGGGTAAAGTGGTAGTCTGTTACCTGAAACATGAGGGTTTGGAATAAACCAGTTCCTCCACAGAAGTAGATGTAGGGTAAAAGGTGCAGCTGGGTTCTGGAAATCATTACAGTCTTGGAAACCCCATGGACTGGATCTGCACAATCCATAGGTTCACTAAGCATCAGAATACACTAAATACAACTAAAGTGAGAGTTTTGAGAATTTCAATTTCTGTCTCATCATCAGGTGGATTTGGGGCCCAGATGTGAAGATTTTGTTTTATTTCTGGTGCAAGTAACTCAATATCGAAGGTTAAAGTATTTTTTTTAATTGTCATCAGTATGTACTCAAAGTTCTCTGCATTTTCCGTAAGCAAGGTTATATCATCTGCATAAGAGAGCTGTTTTTCCTCCAATAGGTTAGAAGAAGATATGTACACTGACAGGTGATGGAACATGGTTCAGCAATCAAGTACATCCATGTACCTGCAGGGAGCTGGTGTTTGATGAAAGACTAAAATATATTAAGTGGCAAGCGAGTTTCTCTTTAACAAATTGTGGGAAAAATTTTCCTGGATATTCATTTTCAGGAAACTGAAAAAGGATCCATATGTCTCATCAAATACAAAAACTTACTTAAGATCAAATAAAGACTTGAATTCAATGTTTAATCAGAGAAAAAGTGGTCAAAGGTGGGGACTGCAATACATGCTATAAATATATTATCACTCAGAACAAAACACACACATACATAAAGCAAAGTATAGGTTTGGGACTGCCTAATATCAAACCCATAAGCACACACAAACTGTGGACGATATTTTGGGCTGGTCCCTTCAAAGTCAGCAGTTGAAAACTAGCAGTCACTGTAAAGATTTATAGCCTTGGGATGGTTACATGGGTGTTCTGTGAGATTGAATTGGCAGCAGTGGGTTTGTGTTTTTTCATTTATTATATATGATAACAAACATTGTTAGGTACTATCGTCAGTTACAACCCTAAAAGTCCAGAAATAGAATCGTCAGCAGACAGATAACTCATCTTTAATAAGGGCCCCAAAATATCATATAGGAAGTGGGTGCCATCTTCAACAAGTCATGCTGGGAAAAATTGAATGCTATATGCAAAGAAATGAAGCAAACCCTTATCTCACTCCATGCACAAAAATTAACTCAAGGTGGATCACGGTCCTGGAGGTAAAACCCCAAACTATTAGGGCAATCAATAAGGAAATTGGGACCAACCTGATAACTTTGGTGCAAGGAATATACAGGCCATCAGAAATAGGCAAGAACACGAATACAGAAGGACACAAACACAGATGTGTCACAAATTGAAAAGTGGGATATAGTGAGGATAAAACACCTATGTACATCAATAGCATTCACCCAGAGAGTAATGAGAGAGCCCATGGACTAGGAAAATATCTTTAACAATGACACATAAGACAAAGACCTTAGCACTAAAATCTATAGTACTCTGCTAGCTTCCAAAAAGGATAAAAAAAAACTAATTGGTTACTTAAGAGGTGAGCAAAGGACCTGAAGAGAAGTTTGTCAAGGACAGAAATCTGAAAGGCCAATAAGCATATGAGGAAGTGACCGTGATCACTAGCCATAAGAGAAATATAAATTAAAACAAATTAACACCCTCAAACAACACCCAATTCAAAAAATGAGAAAGCAAAAGTGGTGGAGGGGTTGTGGTGAGAGAGGAACTGTTATCCACTGCTGGTGGACCTGTATAGTGTATACAGGCACTATAGAAATCTATTTGGCGATATCAGATGAAAATTGAGCTGTGGTGTGACGCAGCATTCCCCCTACAGGGCATGTACCTAGAAGGACAAAGAAACAAAGCACAACCAGATATCTGTGCTCCAATGTTCATCATGACACAGTTCACAATTGTAAGGAGTTGGAAATAACCCATATTTCCATCAACAGACAAGTGGATTAAAAAACTATGGTGCACACATACAGTGGAGTGCTGTGAATCTCTAAAAATGCAGTGATGAATGCATGAAGCACATGGCCACATGGGAAGAACTGGAGGAAGCTGTTCTACGAGAAGTCAGCCAAGCACAAAAGGACAAGTACATGAGTCTGCTGAGGTAAACTTAAAAATGCAAGCGGGCCATAGGGGAAATAACTACTATATACAAACACTGCTGGGGTAAGGTACAGGTAGTATAGCAGGGGCCAGATCAAGTACAGGGATACATATGGCAGCTGACTAAAAAAAGGGGGAGGCATGGGTAGCAGGAGAACAGGGCACTAGCCCACCCAAGGGGAGGATACTGTTATATCTTCACAGGGAAAGAGGGACAAGAATTCAACCTAGTGCTCCAAGACATGAATGCAAGATACTCGCATGAAACAGGGAACCCATAGAAATGCCTGGGAGGCCAGCCTCAATACCAACTATGTGGACAGCCCTTCCACCTTGCAGAATAATTCACCTCAGAGGACAACACTGAAGCTACAGCTCAGGGAGCGGGACCTGTCTGATGAGAGCACACAGGAGCAAATGAAGAAAAAGGAAAGCGAGTGGAACACATCCTGGCCCACCCATTCCTGAGGACAATATTCCTGCTCATAGCAGTCAAAGCACAGGGAAAACCATAGGGGAAGCCCCATCACCAGAAATGACATCCCTCACTGACCAATAGCACTATGGGGAACGGTGCAGGAATTCTACCCAATCTGACCATACCACACTGAGGCGAAACACTAAGGGTGTACAACAGAAAGGGAAGCGCAACAAGTCCCAAGGGAATCCCCAAAATAGGCAATTTGATCTGGGGGTGACACCCCATCAGACATGACCAGAAAACACTTCTAAATGTGAACAGACGTTGAGCTATTCACAGACTTGTTTTTGTTGTCTTTTGTTATTGTTGCTTTTGCTTTGTTTTCTTTTGTTGGGTTGTTTGGCTCTGTCTTGTTTTTTTGTGCATATTATTATCTCTGTAGGTCTAGTTAGATAAGATAGGTGGGATAAGCAATCTGAAGGATAAAACAACTGGCCTGGTTCCAGGGAAGGGTCATGAGAGAGGAGGAGGTGGGAAAAAGGAAGTAGGTATTAAAAAACACAGGGGCAAGGGATAAACAAATGATCCAAAATTGATGGTGAGGAGTGGGTAGGAGGCCTGCCAGGGCTTGGCCAAGGGCAATGTACCTGAGGGGAATTATTGAAACCTAAACTATGGCTAAATATGATAGTGGGACAAATGGAAAGTAAAAGGAAATAGAGGAAGGAATTAGGAGGCAAAGAACATTTATAGAGGCCTAAATATAGGCATGTCCATATTCAGATACATTCACATATGCCAACGGGGAAATAGAACTATGTGCATATATTTGTAGGTTTAGTATTAAGGTAGCAGATGGACATAAGCCTCCACCCAAGCACTCTCTTGAACACTTTGTTCTGTTAAATTGGTATTCCATGATGCTCACATTCCCAATATGTTCGCTGAAGTCAAAGTGGATGCATATGAAAGTGTGGTGAAGAAAGCTGATGGTATCCAGCTATCAAAAGCTTTAGTGCCTGGGGCCTTAAAGACTTGAAGATAATAAGTGGCCACATATCTGAGAACCAACAAAGCCTACATGGCAGAAGCACCCCAATCTGTGTTATCATGAGGTATCTGTAGAATCAGGTATGAGGCATGAAAAAGAAAAAAATCCTTTTATTGTGAATGAGGTGATTGCAGAGTGGAGACTCAAAGTCCATCTGTAGGCAACTGGACATCCCCTTAGAGAAGAATTTCAGGGAGGAGATGAGTCAGTCACTGTGCAGTGTAGTACCAGCAAAATATACAACCTTCCTCTAGTTCTTAAATGCTTCCTCTTCCCCACTGTCATGATCCCATTTCTATCTTACATATCTGGCTAGATCATAAGATGTATACTGGTACAGATCAGAGCTGGAAACACTGGGAATGCAGGACACATAACCCCCTCAGGACCAATAATGATAGTAGAGATACTAGGAGGGCAAAAGGAAAGTGGGGAGAAAGGGGGAACCGATCACGATGATCTACATATAACCCACTCCATCCCCCCACCCTGTGGACAAACAACAGAAATGTGGGTGAAGGGAGACATCAGACAATGGAAGACATGACAAAATAATAATTTATAAATTATCAAGAGTTCATGAAAGAGGGAGGGGTATATCAGGAGCTGATACCAAGAAAATTATTTGAGAATGATCATGGCAAATGTGTGCTTGACACAATGGATACATGTATGGATTGTGATAAGAGTTGTTTGAGCCCACAGTAAAATGATTAAAACTAGTCAGTTACAACCCATAGCATCCTTATAAACAACAGAATAAAAAACCACAGTGTTGTGTCATACTCACAATTGTTTCTATGTCTAAGTCTATTGATGCAGCCACTGTGCCAAACCATCTCATTGAGGGCCTTCCTGTTTTGATACTCTTTCACTTTACCACACATGCTGTCTTACCACAAGGACTGGTCTCTCTTGTCAGTGCGACCAAAATATGTATGATGTAGTCTTGTCATCCATGCCTCTAAGGAGCACTCTCATGGTATTTCTTCCTACCCAGATTGGTTTGTCCTTTTAGCAGTCTGTGGCATGTTAAATACTATTATTCAGCACCACAATTCAAATGCATTGATTCCTCTCTGATCTTCCTTATTCAATGTCCAACTTCCTATGCATATGAAGCAATGGAAAATACCATGACTTTGATCAGAGTGCTCAGAGTCATTTCAGTAGGTTCCTCTCAAGTTAACCAATAGAGGAGCCACTGTCTTCTGTCCTCAGGAGTGAGAATTTGAGAAGCACAGTGCTGACATGACCACTGTTCCACAATGCCATGGGGCTAATGGTTCCAACTATTGAAGTCACTGATCCTTTTCAGAACCTGGATTTTCTGATGGATCACACTGAATCTGATAGAAGTGCTAGACCATGACTGGAACAATTGGCTGCCTGAATTGAAACATACCAAATGTTGCATTTAGTGAAAATGCTGAGAGACTCCTCACCATCTTCCTTCAGTCCCTTCTTTCATGTCAGTGCTATAGTATTCAGTTTTTGTTTGATCACTATGAAGGGAAGAGTATTCAGTTTTTGTTTGATCACTATGAAGGGAAGATGTGCCCTCACAGACAAACTTCTAGCAAAAGTAAAAAGGCTTAGTGTGGGTTGAGGCCCCACAGAATCTAGAGATTCTTCATATTTAGAGGGCAAGGATCCTAGGAGAAGATTTCACCTTAAGATTTCACCAAAGACTTGGGGAGATAGGGAGAAATGGAGGAGCATGGGAACATCACTAAATGACCCACTTGCTTGAGAAATGAAACAACTTAAGATTTTACCTGGCACATATCATTGGCACCAGACCACTCAAGACTCAAAGTTATATAGCTGTGAGCAGGTTATTTGCAGTTGAACATAAACAGGCCACGGGTAAGGGCACACCAATATTTGAGGGTGGTATAGATGTGAAAGTATACTTAGGTAGGGTGTTTCCTCCTGTGTCAGCTTCAGCTTGCTCTCATCAGCCTGGATACTCCACACCTTGATTCTTCTGTGGAAATCTGAAGATTTACTACCTTCCACTTGATAAGGAGAAGGACATTTCAATGGTAGTGGATGCTTGTGATTCTGTAAGTACTAAGATAATGATAAAAGCATAGGGGAAGGTAAGGATATAAGCATTTATGGTTTTCATTTAAACAGAAATATATGTGTCTTTTTCCCACCTGAAAAGTCTTTACGAAAAGATGAGCTGAGAATAGTCTCTAATATCTTGAGCAGAAGATAGGATAGAAATTTGAATCAGAAGTCCTTAGGTAGATGCACATATTTAGCCATCTGTGCTATAATAGACAATGTGATGCATCCATAGTGTGAGTCCAGAGTGAAAGGTCTAGGACACCTGGAGAAAATGCAATTGTGTAGAAGAACTCTTTAGACTGATGGGACCTGGGAATATATAGGCATTTCCTAAACATGTAATGAATGATTTTATTATTGAATGAGTGATGACTGATGACAAGGGTTCTACCAGAGTTAATATTGGGATAGGACTTGAAAAAAGCAGACATTCTTCGAAGTGTCTAAGTGTATCCTTTGAGCTTAAAACATGTTCTAGCTTGGATCCTTATTCTGGGGGCATGCTCAGGTACCAAGTGCACCCACAGAGCTTACTGTATGACATGATGTAGACCTTGATTCCCAATTGTCAACCTTCATTGGGCAGAAGACTTTATCCAGAAACAAGTTTGTTCTACTACTAAGCTCTGTGTCCTTTGAAACTATGTCCCTGTTTTACTCTTTTAAGACACATAGGAAGGGGAAGGTGAGAATTCAGAAAAAAAAATATGTCCCCTGGAAGTATTTTTGAGAGGGAACCAGTCTTTAGGGTCCACTGAATAGTCAAGGATCATAGGGGCTTCCTGTTTAGGATGTTCAGAGAGAGTGTGGGGAAGGATTCCTTAACTTAATCTATTCCAGTTTCTTGCATAGGAGACAAATTTCCCATTGCTTTTCCTTTGTTCTTGTTGTCTGTGTTCTTCTTGTTTTCTTTGTTCTTCCTGTTCTTGTTGTTGTCATTGCTTTCTTCTTCTTCTTCTTCTTCTTCTTCTTCTACTTCTCATCCTGTTCTTCTTTTTTTGCTAATATCCATATTTCGTGTTCTGCTATTACATGCCCAACACAAAACCCATCGTGCAAACCCAGACCCTATGATGTACAAGTCTACCCAGAATTTATGTGATGGTCATAATATTTTATCTTAAAAAGTGTATCAGTATGCATTTTGCAAAAAAAATAATTTTATTGGGGGCCCATACAATGCTTATCACGATCCGTCAATACATCCATTGTGTCAAGCACATTTGTAGGTTTGTTGCCATGATCATTTTCAAAACATTTTCTTTCTACTTCAGCCCTTGGTATCATCTCCTTCAGTATGCTTTCTTTACATTCATGAAGGATCTACAAGCTATTCATTGTGAAAATTCACTCTTTTGTAATTAGTATGCAACACATTTGAAAAATAATTTTGTATCACACTTGTATCATTCAATATATCACAGTATCTATGTTAATTGAAACTATTATTAATTACTCCTCATTGATAAATAATCATACATAATAACTAAAAATATGTAGTTAGAATATGTTTTTTCTGCACTTTACCAATATGCTTTTCTGCACATTAATGACAAAAAATACAAAATATACTCCCCACAACCCCAAAACACCATGACATGGAGGAATGATCCTTGGAACTAAGCAGATGGCCTCCAAACACAGGCGGTAGATTTGGGACGTCCTTTCACAGCTGTTTGCTCAGGAGTGTCTCCTCCTCAGCTTCCTTCTTTGACTCTGTACATAAAAGTTGGAGTCTGAGGCTGCTCAGATGACTGTTTTGTAGGTTTTTCCATTTTTGCACCTCTTATAGTTTTCATTTTATAAGTTCTTTATGTCTTTGGTTGTGAGTGGTAGGTATTTCATTGATTTTGAAAGGCATTTTGAAATAGGAAAGGCATTGTATTCTCCTTGTTTTTCTTGTGTCTTCATCTCTTTCTCCTTCTCCTCCTTCTTTTATATATCTGTGGTTAATATTTATATTTCTGTGATTTGAGGACTGGTTCTCTCAGCAGCACACTCATCTTAGTCTCATTCTGGTTTTTTCCATAAAGAAGGTTCTGCCAAGACAGTGCTGCCCTAACATATGTACTGGACTCACTAATTAGGCAGAGATTTCTGTTCAGAGGTTGTGAAAATATTTTGGCATGCAAATGGGAATTCTTCACAGATGTTTTTAAAAGTAAGCATACAGATTATTTATTATCTATATATATATATATACACACACACATACATCTTTTTCTTCTAGTGATATATTCTGCAGGGGTATTATGGGCAGACCTAAGAATTCCATATGGAAACCTTGCATCTTCCACCTTTTAGCACTGATCTTGTCCCTTCTGAAACTTTGTGTTGATAAAATTCAAGAACTTTGAACAGGATTGCAATGCATGTCCCTTAAGCATCACACACTACAGTTTTAACACTTCAATGTGCTATACTATAAAATAAAAGAAACAAGATCACTTCCACACATATTTTTCTTATATACAAATTAGACTTCTGGCATCTCACACTTTAACATGTTCGAGTCACATAATAAATTATTTTATTGTCTGCTTTCATGGTATCCTGCCAATGCCCCCTAGAGTACTGACACTTGCCTTCTCAGAGAACATGCAAGTCCTCACATTGCTATAAAGGAGGGGGGTATGCAAATAGAAACTCCCCCTCTGCTGAATAAAAGCCGCTCAACTGCAATGCTGTGCCTGTGAGAGAGGAACCCCAGCCACACAATCTCCAGAGGTCCCCATTCAGTTATTAGAGCAGAAAAGTCACCATGGACTCGATACTGAGCTGGGTTTCCCTTGTTGGGATTTTAACAGGTCATTTTATGGAAAGCAAGTGTGTGTGTGAGTGGGCAAGGCTGAGAAACAGAAGGTATGTGTAATGGTTTCCTTGATCAGGTCTGTTTTTTCAGGTGCCCAGTGTGTTGTGCAGCTAGTGGATTCTGGGGGCAACTTGAGGGAGCCTAGAGGGTCTCTGACACTCTCCTACACAACTTCTGGATTCAGCTTCAGGGACTATGGCATGAGCTGGTTCCCGCAGGCTCTGGGAAAGTCTTGCAGTGGGTCTCATACATCAGACCTAACGGTGATATCACATACTACACAGACTCAGTGACGGAGTGGTTCACCGTCTCCAGGGAAAATGCTAAGAATATGCTGCATCTGCAAATGAATAGCCTGAAAATTGAGGTCACCGCTATGTATTACTCTGTGAGAGACACAGTGAGAAGAAGCCAGCCACAAACCTCCCCTGCAAGAAGGGGTCTGAGCTGCAGGATACATCCAGAGCCCACAGAGCACAGGATTCAGTCTGAAGAGCAGATACAAATGGACTTCTACAGTTGATGTCTAGTGTGTTCTGAGGAGACTTCTCCATATCACAGTTTCCCCAGATGGTCTGTATTTTTTTTGTGATCACCTGCTCTGAAATCCATGAATGCAAAAGTTGTAGTGGGAGAAATATTGTCATAAGCAGGAAAATATTTTGATTGCCTCTTATTGAAGTGAAATTACTCTACAAAGGGTTCCATGATTATGGAAACCCCGAGGAGACTACACCAATTAGATTCATTGCAGAGAGGGTGTCGATTGGTGCAGGGTGTTACATATTTGACTACTAACACAATGACTGCTGTTCAAGGCAGCCAGTGATGCTTTAGGAGAGAGGTCAGTGACTTGTTTCTGAAATGTTATACTCAGAGCAGAAATCACAGCGCATTCCCCAGTGAGGACACTCTTTGAGGTTCAGGTTAGAGTCCAGTATATGGCTAGGTTATGAATAGTAACATGTAAAACAGGATGTGGTTCACATTTGACATCCTCTTCATGTGGGAATATGCATGTCTAACTAAACATTGGTCTGGGGACTCTTTTTTTGTCCTAGTCTCATTTCTTTCTCTCTGTTCAACAAGGTCCCCCTTTTTGGGGGTGCACTTGAATCTATATTTGTCAATGTCTAATAGTATGACTTAGCCTTATTCCTACAAGATGTAAAATGAAGGCAGAAATAAGCTTGTGTGAATGGTATTAAGGAAATACCTTGTAAATGAAAATACAAAAGGAACAACTGAGAGTGGGAGTGTTTTCAGCCAATGGTTCAAAGAATAGCTTTCTTCAAAGTTCATGGAAAAATAAAATTTTAAAAATGTAGTTATTTCAGGAATCACATGAACCTCCTTAGATGACTCTGATGGAACAAAGAGAGAGTAAAATCTAAGATTGACTTTTTAAAAACTGCTGTGAATTCCATCAAAGGTCCAGAAAGACCACTTTATATATCATGGGTACAAAATTGACAAAAGAGCCTGGCAAGACCTACAATATCAGAGCTGGAGCCTTATGAAGTAACCAGTTGAAGGGTACCTTGAGCTGTCATATGCCCTGTCCTTAAAGCAAGGGAGTAGGAGGAACGAGTTCCCAGGGATTGCTCACTTTTATAAAGGTTGCATGGTCTTATTTGATTATCTTCTCAGACACAGATGGTTGAGACAAGCTGTTTTATAGATTATTTTTTTTATGGATTACCAAGCTATTGCCAGTTTCACGTGTAATAAATTAAAATTTCCATTTTGATCAATACCCCTCATCTTCTTCTGAAACTTTTCTAAAAGGATTTGACAACAGAAAATTCTACCCTTTTTCTTCCTTAGCCTCTGATCCATATGTCCTATTTGTTTTACATTTTATGATGTGTGTCATATTTTGGATTTCAAACACACAGCAAGTAATTGTACTTATTTTTCAGTGTTCCATCTGTAACTGATATATGTATCTTCAATAAGAAATGAAAATGTTTTCTCTCAATTAATATTTTCATAATAAATAAAGATATAGAAACTCTCCCTTTGAACTCTGCTGAGTGGTTTGAGTTGCATAAGTACCAGTCAAAATTTGTGGGGATAAGAGAAGTATTTCTCATAAAATCACCTTCATGCAAGCCACAGAGAGCATGTCCTTGATATTCTTCTCAATTCCCATTCAGCTGAGGGATTGATGCTTCCCATGATTGGTGTCTTACATGGGCCATGGTATGGAGACAGGAAACATTTATCTTCGCTCTACATAGATATACATAAATATAAATAAGCTGAAAGCTTTCTATATATTGTAGGTCACAGTATAAAAAACTTGGAGGTACAAGGGTTAAACCCATGGCTGCAAGCTAAAGGATGCACTTTTAGAACCTACCCCTTGGATTGCACCTGTCAAAAGGTCCCATTTCTGTCTCTGATCTGTTCTCTCTTAGTTAAATCACTTACATTTGCCTGTATTACAGAATTATAATGCATACCCATTATTATTGCTTTTTAGGAATTATCTTTCTTGACAACTAAACTGCTAGTACTAGCAAATATACACAAATAGATTCAAATCCCTGATTAATGACATAAATTCTCTTCAGATTTTATATCGTATGTTAATAAATTATTGTGCTGACAAGTATTCTGCTCAGTACTTGGCTGTCTGATGAAATTTTCATATGTCAGTTACTTTTTAAATGTTTTTTGTGGTAAATATATGGGAAAAACATAATTGCACTTTTCAAATTTTTTCATATGTTGAATTCAGCTGCATTACTTGAGTTTATTATGCTGATCAATCATGAGCCATAATATTTCTTGGAGGCCAGGATTGTGTGACTTCGTTTTACATACTTTGCACAAGTTTTCAGCAGAGATCAGTGTATGAAGAAGGACAGCATGTTTGGTAAACCTGAAAGGGATCCCAAAAGAGAAGAAGACACCCAAGGAGATGGATTGATGCAGTGATTGCAACCACAGAATCAAGTGTAAGAACAATTTTGAACATGACACCAGACGGGGCGGTATTTTGTTCTGCTATAGTACAGAGGATCTCTATGATCAAATGGAATTCGAGGTAATATAGCAACAACCACAATGTTATGGAGGCACGTGCTGTGATAAAGACCGCCTTAACACATGGACTCCAGGTCACCTTGCTGCTGCAACACAGACAAATGGTCCCAGGGACTGAATTTTTTCTTAAGGGCCTTAGAGGTGATCGAGAAACAGTGACAGGCTTCTAGGTGCGTGGAGGAAGAATCGTGTGTGGTGAAACTTCATCAGCCCATTAACATGGCTTTGTTTCCATTTCCTAGTGACCCTCTTTAGGATGTCTGAGACTCTAAATCATGTGCAGGTCCCAGGTTTTCACCCTTGCAGGGATGAGTAAGTTCAAAACCCATGTGGTTGGTTAGAGTCTGGAGAAAAGCTTCACTCACACATACATACATACACAGAAGCAAAGAGTTACAAAAGAGATTATTAAAGCATAGTAGAGTCATTTCAAAAGATATGAAGTGGGTCTCTCTTTGAATGGAGAAAAACACATTAAGTTTAGGTAAGATACTCTTCTCTCTGGGAGTGCAATGGGTCCCCCTCTTGAGGTGATAAGACATACCATTTAGAGGAACATTTCTTGATTTTATATGAAAGTTTCACATTGGAGGATGCTGCCACTCTGCATATGGTCAATGATTATTTACAGATAACTATTTACTTAATTTGTCTTTGGTTATCATACCTGATTTCTTTTGGTTTTCTGGGCAATGCTGCTCTGGGTGAGAATGATCTTTGGTACACTCCAGTGGCAGACATTTACTGGGGCCTGGCTTCCAGGTTAAGGTGTTTACAGAGTCTGCTTTCATGGAACCCTAGGTTATCCCCTTAGCAGACAAGGCAGAGGTCTCCTGATGTTCTTGTTAATAAGGGCACAAAACAAGTCCTTATGAATTTAATTTCTCTCCATAGTAGTTGGGATTTAGATGACCAGTGCTCTAACCACTGTGATAGAAATGCTACCACAGTCTCTATATGATTATGGCAATTTTTTAAAAGCTGCCCGGTGTTGTTTTTGTTTTCTAAGAGGCGATTCTGACTCACGATGACCCATTATGTGCAGAATGCAACTGATATTCTTCATCTACTTGATCACTATGATCAAAATGATTTCTAAGGCACTTCTGTGTGAGTGGGAACCACCCACCATTTGTTTCACCTGAGGACTCTATCTCAACCCATGTAACAGAATTAAACAGAATTAAAAGTACAAAAGCAAACATATATATCTAATGTAAGCTGATGTTCTAATTGAGTACTAAGCTCATCCAATACAGGATTTCCTCATCAAATGCTTGGGGAAAAATAGCCATTTGGAGAAGAATTAATTGGGAACCATGCCTCAGACTATACAAGAACCATTCAAAATGAGGCAGGTTCCAAACATGAACAATAAATTCAAAGCATTTAAAAAGGATACATAAGATGCAGGTTTAGGAGGAATGCTCATATGTGAAAACAAAACATGGACCATAAGAGAAATTAGATCAAAATTTACATTGTCTCATGTCTGGCTTGTGTCCCAGTGGCCAGAGACAAGTGAGTGCCTACAATAAATTCCTAAAATATCTTTCCAATTATTTTTTTATAAATCATTTTATTGGGGGCTCATATAACTCCCTTCACAATCAATACAAAGATCAATTGTATGCATACCATATTTGCATACCTGTTGCAATTATTACCTCTGAAGCATCCTCCCTCCACTTAGGCCCCCAGGACCAGTTCCCCATATTTCCCGTCCCTCCCCACTCCCCCTCCACCATGACCCCTTAATAACTTACACATTATTATTACTTTTATCATATTGTACTCTGTCTGATGTTTCCCTTCACCTACTTCCCTGCTGTCCATACTCCAGACAGGTCTTATTTAAATCACTACAATTGGTTACCCCCGTCCTCTCCACCCTCCCTCCACCCTCCTTGCAACACTACTTCCACCACTGGTCCTGAGGGGGTCATCTATCCTGGATTCCCATGTTTACAGCTCCAGTGTACATCCCCTAGTCTAGCTGAATTTGTAAGGTAGAATTGGAATCATGATGGTGGGAGAAAGCGTTTGAGAACTAGAGCAAAGTTGTACACCTCATTGCTGCCACACTGTACCTTGACTGACTCTTCTCCTTCTTGCTATCCCTCTGCAAGGCGATGTCACTTCATCTATTGATGAGCTTTGGATCCCCAAACAGTACTCCCCCTCATTTATAATGATACATTTTTTGGTTCTTTGATGCCTGACACTGGATACCTTCGACATCTCATGGCCACACAGGCTGGTGAGCTTCTTCCATGTGGACTTTGTTGCTTCTGAGGTATATGGCCACTTGTTTACTTTCAAGCCTTTAAGACCTCAGATGCTATTTCTTTTTGATTGTCGGGCACCATCACCTTTCGTCACCACATTTGTTTATGCACACATTTGTCAACAGTGATCATATCAGGAAGGTGAGCACTCATTGTTAGGATATTTTTGCTCTTGAAGCTTGAAAACTGATCTGTTTGACACCATGTGGTCCCACAAGCTGGTGTGCTTCTTCCATGTGGGCTTTGTTGATTCTGAGCTAGATGGCCGCTTGTTTACCTTCAAGCATCTAAGACCCCAGTCACTACATCTTTTGATAGCCAGGCACCATCAGTTTCCTTCACCGCACCTGCTTATGCACACATTTGACTTGATGATCGTGTCAGGAAGGTGAGCATCTTGGAATGCCAATTTAATAGAACAAAATGTTCTGTACTGAGGAAGTACTTGAGTGAAGGTCCAGTGCCCATCTGCTGTCTTAAGACTACCAGATAAGTATATGCATGTTGATCTATTTCCCCACTGTCCTATATAAATATATTCACCAATGAACATGCCTGTTTAGACCTCTATAAATGCCCTTTACCGCCCAGCTCTTTCCTCTATTTCCTTTACTTTCCTCTTGTCCCATGATCATGCTCAACCTCCACTGGGGTTTCAGTATTTTCTTTTTGTTACATAACTCTTGATCAATCCCTATTTGCATCTCGTACCCACCTTGTCACTGATTTTGAATCTCTTCTTGTTCCCTTATCCTTGGACCAGTTAATACCACTGCTTTTCCCCAACTCCCTATATCCCATGTCCCCCCTCTGCCCCCCCCCCACACAACCTGTGAATGATCAGTCCTGTCTTTTTTGCCTCCAGATTGTTCATCCAGCCTATCCTATCCAGACCTGCAGAGACAACAATATGTACAAAAAACACAGACATCACAATATGAAGCAATCAAAGACATTGAAACGATAACAACAAAGAAACTCCAATGCCCAATACAAATATATGTTAAAAAATTAAAAAAAACATGTAAATAGTTCAGGATCTGTTCATTGACCTCTAGGAGTGCCCTGTGGTTGAATCCAATGGGGTGCCCCACCTGACCCCAAAGTATATCCTTGGCACTCCATCAGAAACTCAATGCTCTGTTACACAACCTTAGTTTTTGCCGTGATATGGTTGTTTCATACAAGGTATAACCCCAATCCAGTTTCTCCACTGTGTCCCCACAGAGCCTTGGGTAAGCAAGGGAAGTCAAATTTCATAGTGGGACTGACCATGTGATCCTCTCTGTGTTTTGGCTGTTCTGAGTTGGAATAAGGTCCTGAAGGCTCAGTATGCCCGGATGCACTCCATTCTCTCTTCCAACCCCCTTTCCAATTATCTTTCATAGATAAAATGTGAAACAAGGCTGAGCCCTGGTGGCATAGTGGTTGAGTGTGGGACTACAGCCCATTGGCTTGGTGGTTCAAATCCAGCAGCAGCAAGGCTGGGCCTCCCACCCCCACCAGAAGGCAGTGATGCCCCCAAAACAAAAACAAAAACAAAAAATAGTGAAACAATTCCAGTACTAAAGGGATAGGTTTTAATAGTGGCTGTTGTTGTTCTTCAGTGTACCAAGTTCTTTTGACTCATGGAGTCTGTGTAAGTGAAGCAAATGCAGCCTAGTCCTCACCAATATGGTTACATAGGAGTCCATGCTTGCAGCAGACTCTATCAGTCCATTTAGTGAATATTTTTCTTTTTCCTTGTTCTATATTACCAAAAATAATGGTCTTCTCCGGGGACTGTTCCATCCTGATAATGTGCTTAAAGTCACGAAAGAAATCTCAATATTCTTGCTTCTAAGTATCATAGTGCTTACAGTTCTAAGAATTATCTATTTTTTATTGTTCTATGTGTTAGTCCAGGTAGATTAGGGAAACACATTCATAGACATGCATATGGATATAACGGTAAGGTTTATATACAAGAAGAATAGAACATTGTGAAAGCATTCCAAACGCAGTCCAGTCCAAAGTCATAAGTCTGACATTAGTCCATATGTCCAATACTAGTCTATCATGTCTCCTTTCAACTTATGAAGCATGTGCAATGACACCAGGACAATCACAGGCCAGTGGATGCAGAATCTTGTGTATCTAGCTGGGGTAGAAACATCTCAGCACTGGTAGAGGTCCCTCTGTGGCTTCTCCGGCCCCAGAGGTCTGGTTCCATCAGGGAAAGTTCATGTGGCTTCTTCTCTAGTTCCTCCAGTCTCCAGGAAGCAGGATCAATCAGCAGGCTGTCATCTCATCTTGCCAATAGCTTGTCATCAGGAGATAGTGAGTCAAGTCTCTCTTCTCCAATTGGGAGATACTTTGATTTCCCATAATTCTGAGGAGAAAACCAGGCCTCCACACAGGTCTCATTGACTATCTCCAGATTAACAGGCTAGGTTTCACCCCTACATTCCAATCATGAAATTGACATCAAGTACGTGACCGCCACATCTAGTAATGCAGCTTATTTTCAATATTCATCTCTAGAAAGTTGATAACTTGACTGCATGGACTCTCATTTTGCTTTTCTTCTCTCAGTCCAATTTTCATATTCATATGGGGATATTGAAAATCTCCAGGTATGCATCAGGCATACCTGAATCATAGTCTCTTTCTTCTGACCCTCAAAGTGTAGCTACAAGCTCTGCACCATTACTGCTGTGGATTTCTTTGTGGGGACTCCTGTGCAGGTATTCAGTTCACCCACAGCACTCACTACGCATTGTATAGTAGGACCACCCTGAAACATCATTCCAGAGAAGACTTACATTCTCTATGCATAGGTCCAGAAGTCAGTTTTAACCTGCAGTGATATTTTTGAATACTGAGCATATGACCTCAGACTATGCAGGAAGGGAAAGGGAGCACATAAAAAATATGTATATACATTGGCAGGATTGTTGGGCTAGGCTTTAGCAGCAATGAGGATTGTGCTGGCAAAGTGCAGAGGGAACCTGAGGAAGAATATCTTTAAAAATTAGCTTATTTTATTTTGCTGTATATCTTTCAAATTTTTTATCTCTTTTGACATTTCCAACACACCCCAAATAGACATACCTAAAAATTACAACTATGTAGTGCAATATTAATTTCACTGTACATATTATGTTGTATTTTCATCCTTTTCCCTGAAGAATGCATCATGATGTTTTTTTTTATTTCAGTAAATGACACTGAGATAAAAATTGTGAGACTTTATTTCTTGTAATTAATAGACAATATATTTGATAAATGTTTACTTGCATATTCTTAGCAGGTTACAAGAATACGTATGCATAAAATTCAATACTGATGAATGGTCAAGTGTAAATGCTTAGATAAATGACTACAATTTTGAATTAGAATAAACCTATCCTTTAAATAATACGTTTGTTAATAACTCATTAACCGGTTACACATTACCACAGGTCAATTAATAGTGTAAACATCACCATCATTCAATCTTATGATGCAAAATACAAATTCTCATCCTTATTCCTCTAGTTTCATATTCTAAACCTATGCTTAGGTTAATTTTTTTATTTTTATTCCTGACAAGGCCAGCATGGAGGGTGTGGACTAAAGGTGAAATGAATGAATCAGACGGGAAAGAACCTATGTCTCCAGGGTAGCAGATATTGTCTGTCAGCATCTTCCAAGGAAGATAAACAGCATATTTCAAGGAAGAGGATCAAGTTCACCCAAGGAAGATCTGAACAGGGCTTCTATTCCCACCTTGCAAGGAAGATCAGCACTATATTGAAAGGAAGATCTGAGCAGGGTTTCTATTAGCACCTTGCAAGGCAGACCAGAGCAGATTTTCATTCAGCCCCTTTTAAGGAAGATCAGCAGTATTATGCAAGGAAGGTCAGTGGAAGTCTTCTATCAGCACCTTTTAAAGTTATTAATCTTTTTATTGGGGGCTCGTACAACACTTATCACAATCTGTACATTCATCCATTTTATGCCAAGCACATTCATATATTTGTTGCACTCATCATTCTCAAAACCTTTGCTCTCTACTTGAGCCCTTGGTATAAGCTCGTCATTTCCCCCTCCCTGTCTGCTCCCCTTTCCCTCATGTACCCTTCATAATGCATAAATTATTATTTTGTCATATCTTCATTGTCCCAAGTCTCTCTTCACCCTCTATTCTGGCGTCCATCCCCCAGGGAGGAGGTTACATGTACATCCTTATAATTGGTTTCACCTTTCTACCTGACCTCCCGCCCCCACCTCCTTGTCACCACTGGTTCTGAAGGGATCATCTGTCCTGGATTCCCTGTGTTTCTGGTTCCTATCTGTACCAGTGTACATCCTCTGATCTGGCCATATTTTTAAAGTAGAATTGTGATCATGAAAGTAGGGGCAGGGGGTAAGAAACATGTAAGAACTAGAAGAAAGTTGTATGTTTTATCATTGCTATACTGCACCTTGATGGGATCACCTCCTCCAAGTGACCCTTATGAAATATGCTTAAAAGACTCCCTCCATAGCTTCCCAAACTTGAGGAAACTCAATGTGAACTCATATCCTTACAACTTGCTAAGTCTTTATGCGTCCCTCAAATGATCTAGCAGATGCACAGGTTCCTGTGTAATACGGCTCTCCCATCCCCATTAGCTATCCCCACCAGCACACTCTCTCCAGCCAGGAGACACCTTTCTGGTAAAGTCGATGACCTCTAGAGGACTTACTCCTCACTTGAAGGTCCCTTATACCATCCTCCTCACCACCCTCACGGATGGTAAGATCCACAGGCTCTCCACCTACATTCCCACCCGAAGGTCGCTGGGTGATGAGCGCAACCACAGAAGAGCCCTTAAAGCTAAGACTCTCTTGGGTTTCCTAATGTTTACTTCCTATTTGTGTGCAATGGCCTCAAGACCCAAGCTCACTTTCTACCTTGAGCTAGCCTCCCCCTTTAGGGGCTCATGTAAAAACCATTGCTTGTGTGACATGTGAAGCCTCCTTGACATTGGAGATCTACAGGGATCAGTACGGGGCTTCATCTCTCTTCAAGAGCAGACATCCAAAATCTCCTACTCAGCTTATTGTAGTTTTACCAGAAGAGCTGGTTCTCCTGCTCATTTGGATGCACTTATATTTCCTCATCAGTTTAACTTGTTCGCGCAGCCCAAGTTATGCATCCTAGTGAATATCTTACCCAGAATTCCAGTGTATCACAAAGAACAAAGTGTTAATCTCCTGGATTCCCTTTCAAAATGTAGAAATGAGCTCCTTTTGGAATCGCACGACTAGTAGGTTTTGGAGTAGCTGGCTCAGCAGTTACTGGAATAGGAACCTTTACTTAAAATTATATAAATTTCAGAGACCTATCACAAAGCATAAGCATAGATATCAGTCTCTTAGAAAATTTCATAATGCAACTTTCAGAGCAAGTAGAGACAGTGGCAGAGGTGGCTCTCAAAAAGTGTAGGCAGGCTAAACCTCCTATTTCTTAAAGAATTTATCCACTGATGTAGGAGAAAAATGATTTTAATTTTTATTTTAATAAATCATTTCATTGTGGGCTCTTAAAGCTCGTATCTCTCAATCCATACATCAATTATATCAAGCACATGTGTACACATTGTCAACCTCATTTCCAAAACATTTTCTTTCTACTTGATCCCTTGGTATTAGCTCCTCCTTTTATCCCTTCTTCCCTCACTGTCCTATCCTTTTGAACACTTGACAACTTATAAATTTTATTTTAATATTTTACACCATCTGCTGTCTCACTTCACCCATTTCCATGGAGTCCCTTGATGCATGTTTCTGTTATTTTCCCCCACCCCCACCCAGGGAGCAAGGATGTAAGTGTATCATCGCAAATGGTTTCTCTTTTGTCCCCACATCTTCCTGCTACCCTCATGATATCACTACACTCATGAATGGCTCTTAGGCACTTCTGTGTCCTGCAGTCTGCTTGTCAAGAGCTGCTCTGGTCTAGCCAGATTTATGAGACAGTACTGGGATCATGATAGTGGCGAAAGGAAGAATTAAAGAACTAGAGTCAGTGCTATACTGCACTCTGGGTGGTTTGTCCCTTCCTAGTGACCCTTCTGTGAGTGGATGCCCAATATCCTAAAATCAGCATTGAGTCTCCATTCCAACACCCCTCTTTTAGATCAAAATGGTTGTTTGGCTTTTCTGAAAGCTGATCCCTAAGGCACTTTGTGATCATGGGGGTGGTGGGGGGAGATAGAAGGGGTGCTTCTTCCATGTGGGATTTTTCACTTCTGTGTTAGGTAGCTGCTTGTCTAACGTCAAGCCTTTAAGACCCCAAATGCTATATCTTGTAATAACTGAGCACCATCCACTTTTTACACATTAGCTTATGCAGCCATTTTGTCTTCAATGACCATGTTAGGAAGGTGAGCAGCAGAGAATGCCAGTTTAGTAGAATAAAGTGTTCTTGCCTTGAGGGAATACTTGAGTAGAGGCCTAATGTCCATCTGCTACCTTAATTCTTAACATATTGATGAGAGTACAATCTACTACCCAATGCATTCTGCATAAAAGCAAGGACATTCACATTCCTGGTCTATGTGCACAGTATTTTTCATTGACTTTTTTTTTTTTTTTGGTTTTTGGGGCATCACTGCTCTCCGGTGGTGGGAGTAGGAGGCTCACCCCACTGCTGGAATTGAACCTCGGTCCCAGTGGGCCGCAGTCCCGCGCACAACCACTATGTCACCGGGGCTCAGCCCATCTCGTTGACTTTTTAAAAAAGATTAAAACTATATACACATGGTTCAAAAGGAAGACAAAATATAAAACCAGATTGTTCGTGATACCAATGGATACACACTGCATGAATCTACCAGACTTTCCCAGTCTCATTATTCATGATTTTCTACAGGATACATACTGTAGTAACAGTGAAGCAGACATTGTGTTCAGGCCTCCTGTATAATTACTGCACCCAAGTGGATCCTATGAGTTTTGTGGAACATATAGCATAACTGGACAGTGGAAGCACTGCCAGAGACACTAAGTACATACGCAGTGCAAAATTCACTGTATTCATATGGTTTCTGAGCTGTACAAATCCTCTATTGTCACTTGACTCCTGTCAGGCTAAAGGGCCATCCCTCCAAGGCTACATCAGTTAGGATGTTTACTGATCCATGAGAAGTCAGAAAAGGCATACACAAAATCACTATACTCACAGTGTTTTCTTTCTGCAAGAAATCACCTATGTTTAATGACACATGACTCCCTATGGAGGGCCTCCCTACCTTGTTTGAATTTAAAGCTTTTTCAGTTTTGTGTGATTCTTTGTCAAGAAAATTTAGATACACAGGTAAATGTTTCCCCACACTCACAGCAGCTACATGATAACTGTCCTTCATGAAATCATTGATGAGACATGAGCTATCCATTTTTTCCCAACATTTTGATTTAGAATATTACAGAACCACACCTTCTTGACTGCAGTCAACAAGATGTACCAGCACGCTTACCACTACTACCCACCCTTGTGTTGTACAATCATTATTCATCCTTTTTCTCCTGTTCTTTTCTGCTTTAATAGTTTTTATCCATAAGCAAAAGCTGTCCTTTAACTTGGTACGGTTGATTGTTTTACAGTGTAAACCTCTTGGATATTATTCTTCCCCTCCAAGCCTGTAAACTGTTCGGTTTAAAGTTGATTCAGAGCAGTGAGTATGGTTCCAAGAGTGAAGAACCACTTAGGGCAATAGTCCTGGAATTCAACCAGTCTCCTTCAGACCAGTAACCCTGGTCTATTTTTTTATATTGAGTTTTGGTCTACTTTGTTCTCTCAGTCTACCCAGGACCCTCCTTTGAGTTCCGTTTCAGAGTAATTTGCAGTGGAATCTGGGCACCATCTAGTTCTTCTGTTCTCATGGTTGTGGAGACTGAGGTTCACTGTGGTCCATTTGTCCCCGGGACTACTTGTTCCCATACATGTTCTATTTTCTCTAGTCTTATTTTATGGTACTTTCATGCTGTGTCCAGGTGGTTACAAAGAGCATGCAGGTAGAGTGGCCACAACTGTTATGTGGGAGGGCACTCTACTGCATGGCATAGCTGTGATCCAGAACATCCAGTCCAGTTCTTGTTTGGACATTGCAAACCTGAAGAGCAAGGAGGTGCCCATAAGCTGTGCAGAACTCTCAAAGTCCTTCCTACAACAGTGGATCATGTCAGTAAAGTGACAGCAATTCAGAGCATGTGTCGCCACATGGCAAATTACAAACATCTGATCCCACAATCAGCCTGGACCAAACCTTAGCCCTCTTCATTTGAAAAACGTTGATACACTTGACCCATTGAAAGATTTTCTCTTTTTTTTTTTTGTTTTCTTTTTGGGGGGGGGGGCGGGCATCACTGCTCTCTGGTGGTGGGAGTAGGAGGCCCAGCCCCACTGCTGGAATTGAACCTCCATCCCAGTGTGCCGCAGTCCCGCGCACAACCACTACGCCACCGGGGCTCAGCCTGAAAGATTTTCTCAATAAGAATTTTCTCATGTTGAATTATACTTGACTTCCACATATTATATATTCTACATTTATGTCATTCAAATATGTCTCCTATGTGAAAAATCTGATGTGTTGTAACTTCTGAGAGATTTACTACCTTAAACAGATACAAAAGTTTTTTATCCATTATGAGTGCGCAGATGAGTTTTGAGGTTTGATGTCTGGATAAGGGCTTTTCCACATTCACCACATACATAAACTTTCTCTCCAGTGTGAGTTCACTGATGTTCTTCACATGTCTCACACTGTAATTTTTTTTACTATGAATGGAAAACAGCTTTTGCAAACTTTCAGATTTTTTCCAAATTCTGACACAGACATTCTTTAATAAGTTATCTACATCTTTTTCTGCTTATTTGCAACCGACTCTGACCGTCTACATTTAAACATTCACTGAATAAAAATTGTATTAACCAAGTGTTAGCAAATGGTTAAAAATTCTGTTAGGAGTTATTGCTGCTGCATTTCATTAAGGTTACTGTGATCACTCATAGAGCTTCTGAAAGAGACAGCCTGGTTAACTCCAATTGGGGGGGAACAGTTTGTCTTAAAGGGAAAATACCAATCGGGGTCTCCATGGGTGCATTCCATCCATCCACCTGCCCCATAAACCTACCCAGCCTGCATATGGGGCAGACTAAACGGGGTCTTATCTGCTGCCTCAGGTGTCATGTGGGCAGCTGCCAACGGTATGGAGGGGTGGCTGTGTGGATGGAGCGGCTGCTGGTGGAGCCTGCGGTGAAGGGCAGACACCAAGAGCCTCATCTGCACTCTGGAGAACAGGATACAGCTGCTTTGAGCTCCACTCTGGAGTTTTCCATTTTTCCTCTGTTGTGAAGAGGGCCTGCTTTGGAGGGAGAAAATTCTGGACATATGGAGGGGATTAAATGCAATGTCAATTCAAACATTTATGTAAGGGATCTGGTCTGGGTGCTCTGGCTTTCCATAGACAAACTGACGCACCTGGTGTAAAAAAAAAGGCAGGAAAAAATTGCCCTCTGATGGCCAGCTAGGGACGCTTTGCACCCAGTCACCCTCACAAAAAATACGGAGACACTGGAGTTTTGTTTTAAGACCATAACTGGACTTAGACCTCTGGGGAAAATCAGAGAAATTTGTTAAAAAACACTTAGTCAGAGTCCAGGAAAATTGTCCCTTAAGAGCTCTCGACCTGTAAATATAAAATTCTTATGATGATGGGGACCGAGAGGGAACGGAAACGAACAACACAAAACCAAGATCAACAGTACACAATTAATACAAAAGAATTAATTAAGAATTAATTAATTAATTAAGAATTAATACAAGATAATTAACCAGGTACCACCAAAAGGGGCATACAGGAGGGTTCAGTGACATTTCGCTGGCCCTCAGGGAGTACTCAGATGCTGCATCCAATTGAGTGTGGTCTCCCCATCAACCTGGGAGCTCCAACCAGGACCAGGTTTCAGTAGTTGGGGTGAAGAAACGTCTCTCCGAAGTCTCCCCTAACCAGATTCAGAAGCTGGAGCGCAAAAGCAAGCTGGACAGTAACCGAAGCAACAAATAACAGACAATAAAACAAGACATGCCGAAACATACAGCAAAATACTGGTACCAAATCAAAAACTTACAGATACAGAGCACAAAACAGTGCCACTACACATGGACTTACAGAGAACTTTCAGAAATCAGAGCACAAGGACGTCTCCTTGGTTCCCGGGAGGGTTCATATGCTGCATCCAACCGAACCTGTCTCCCACTTCAGGGATGCGCATCACCAGCGCTTCAGGAACAGGACCCTACAGTGGGGGCAGAGAAAAGTCTCTCCGAGGCCTTCCCTTACTGTGGACAGACTCAGAAGATCGGGAGAGCACCCGTCACTGGGGTCTGGCTTGTCGGGCTTGGCAACTCAGGCACCAGGATCTTGGTGGAAACTCCAACATGTTGCACTTAGTCATGACAAGAACAACTGAGTCATCAGAGAATTTAAAAAGCTAAAATGTATTGAAGGAAAAAAAAAAGAAAAAGAAAAGAAAATTTCTGCACAAGGGCCAGCAGCATTTGATCCAGTAAGCTGACTGACCCCATTTCTATCTCAATTTAGGCCTTTTATAGGGGGCTGTGTTACTTGGGACGTGCAGCTAAGCAAGCAAGCGAGTTATAGAAGCGAAACTGCAGTTAGCAGAAATTGTGATATTATCTCAATATGCTAGGGGGTGAGGCAGGGGTATTGTGTAGAGAAGGGACAAGGTGGGGGTAAGGCAGGGGTATTGTGTAGAGAAGGGACAAGCTGGGGGTGAGGCAGGGTATTGTGTAGAGAAGGGAAAAGGTGGGGGTAAGTCAGGGGTATTGTGCAGAGAAGGGACAAGGTGGGGGTGAGGCAGGGGTATTGTGTAGAGAAGGGCCAAGGTGGGGTAATTACTTGTTCTCAGAACATCTTGCTAGGGCTCCATTCTGAGAGCTCATGACAAGTTCATCTATAGGACAAGAGGCCTGGTGAATGCTACATTGAATGAGGCAGCTTAATTCAAGATGGTGGTGCTCTGGTTAGCTATGGCAGCTCCCACAGGGTCTCTGCTGTTTCTGTTTGTGCCCAGGAGCTAGTCCACAGGACACATCATGAGTTTTTCAACAACACTGGTTTTCATTTTGGCCTTTTTACATGGTAATTGTTGTAGACTCGTTGTATATTGGTATAATTGTGAGTGTATTTGCTTGTGTGTGTCATCTAACCATGCTGCCTCTTTGTTTGCAGATGTCCAGCATGCAGTTCAGCCGGTAGAATCTCTAGGAGATCTGAGAAAGCCTGTGGGATCTCTGAGATATTCCTATGCAGTCTCTGGGTCCTCTGTCAGTAGCTACTGGATGAACTGGGTTCACCAGGTTTCAGGAAAGGGCCTGCAGTGAGTCTCAGCTATTTATCTTGGCGGGGATACATACTACACAGACTCAGTGAAGGACCGGTTCACTATCTCCAGAGACAACTCCAACAACAGACTCTATCTACAAATGAGCAGCCTGAAAGTCAAGGACACAGCCATGTATTACTGTACAAGTGATACAGTGAGGGGAAGTCATGGAGTGTCCACACAAATCTTCCCTGCAGGGAGGAGACTGGTCTCCAGGGGGTGCTCAGGACCCAGAGAGCACAGGACTCAGACCCAGGAGCAGGTGCAGCTGGAGTCTCAAGTCTGGTTTCCTGTGATGATCTGAGGATGCTTTTAAATCTCTCAAAGTTTCCCTAAAGAATCTCTCCCTAATTAAAAAAAAATAATTCTGAGCCTACTCTTTGTATATGTAGATTCAAAAGTTATACTGTAACAGGAGAATATACTCTGTGTTACAGCAACAAATAGACTGTGCTTTAAGGACACAGGTAATTCTGCCAAGGGTCCCTGCATCAGAGATCTCATGATGCTCAGATAAATATTTTCCAATCAGACTCAGGGCTAATGCGGACTGGGTAAAGGTAACTATTACGTGTTTGACCTTGTTTCAAAGTTTGAGAGTATATTCTTCCATCACACTTTTTTAGGTTCTCTGACAATCATTTGGTCACAATCTAACCAGTCAGCCTATTTTTTATTCAATTGTTCCTTCAAATGGCACAGACTATGTTTTTGTTGCTGTTTGGTTGCTTTTTGTTGTTGTTGCTTTTCTTAATCATAGGGGCTTATGATTCTTTCTATCTATCTATCTATCTATCTATCTATCTATCTATCTATCTATCTATATATGTATCTATCTATCAGCTATCTATCTATCCCCCAGTATCTGTATTGTATGATTGACAAGCCAGACACTAACTTATCTGTGCACATTCAGGATTCAGGGAGACCACTAGGGTCAAATGGGACCATTCATGTTAGGTGTTGTAGCTTCACCTTCAAATTCCAAAAAATGTCATCCCACTATTTCACTCAGGGGGCCCACATTTGTCCTGTTTACCTAAGTATTTGTCCTAATTATGCCACCCTACTTCTGCTGGTTTTGCTCCTGATTTGTTGTACAATAGTGGTAACATATCCAGTATCTAGTGACACGCAGGTTTAAGTGAGAAATTCCATATATTTTAGTATAAGATTTAAGATTGGCTGTGAATAGCATTATTATTTTTTGACTTTTTTAATTTTAATAATTTTATTGGGGTCCCTCACAGCTACTACAACATTCAGTACATCATTTGCATCAATCACATTTGCACACATGCTGCCACACACATTTCCAAATATTTTCCACTTGAGCCTTGGTA